>CAUYON010140069.1:0-17256 GCA_963573935.1 Arctocebus calabarensis | reverse complement strand
GATTTTGGAGTATGATCCATGGGCTGATGAGAAGAATGTGTATTCCGTTTTGTTGGGATGAAATGTTCTGTAGATATCTGTTAAATCCAAATGTTGGATGGTTAAGTTTAAATCTAAAATTTCTTTCCTTAGCTTCTTTTTGGAGGATGTGTCCAACACTGTTAAAGAAGTGTTAAAATCTCTGACTGCTATGGAGCTGGAGGAGATCAAGTTACTCATGTCTGTTAGAGTTTCTCTTATAAATTGAGGCGCATTCTGGTTGGGTGCATAAATATTAATGATTGAAACCTCATCATTTTGAGTATTACCTTTAACTCAGGTTAAAGGTAATAACTCAGTATTTATCTTTATCTTTACTTACTTTGTTTGGTTTAAAGCCTAGTGTATCTGTGAATAAGATTGCAACACCTGCTTTTTTCTGTTTTCTATATGCCTGGAATATAGAATGACCATCCCTTCACCTTCAGTCTATATTTATCTTTTAAGGTAAGATGAAATTCTTTTTTTTTTTTTTTTTTTGAGACAGAGCCTCAAGCTGTCACCCTGGATAGAGTGCTGTGGCATCACAGCTCACGGCAACCTCCAATTCCTGGGCTCAAGTGAGTCTCCTGCCTCTGCCTCTCAAATAGCTGGGACTACAGGCACCTGCCACAACACCCGGCCATTTTTTTTTTTTTGGTTGCAGCCATCATTGTTGTTTGGTGGTCCCAGGCTGGATTCGAACCCACCAGCTCAGGTGTACGTGGCTGGCGCCTTAGCCTGATGAGCCACAGGTGCCAAGCCTAGATGAGATTCTTGTATTCAGCAGATATCTGGCCTGAGTTTTTGTGTCCAGTCAGCCAACCTATGCCTCTTTAGAGGACAATTTACAGCCATTCACATTAATTGAAAATCATTATAAGCCTTTTGAAAGAGAAGTGGGTAGTTTTGATCCTTTCACCATTGTGGAGTTTAGAATTTGGTTGAAAGTTTCTGAGTGAGTTTACTTTTGTGGTGGAGGTTTGCACTGGTCATTATGGAGGATAGGTCTGAGAATATCCTGGAGAGCTGGTTTAGTTATGGCAAATTTCTTCAACATATGGATGGATGTCATTAAAGTATTTAATTTCTCCATCATAAATGAAACTCAGTTTGGCTGGATATAGGATCCTGGGTTGGAAGTTATTTTGTTTTAGGAGGTTAAAAGTTGATGGCCACTCCCTTCTAGCTTGAAAGGTTTGAGCAGAGAGATCTGCAGTTATTCTAATATTCTTCCCCTTGTAGGTAATGGTTTTCTTGCATCTGGCTGCTTTCAGAATCTTCTCCTTCATTTTAACTTCAGTGAAGTTGACTATGATGTGCCTGGGGGATGTCTTATTCGGGTTGAGTCATGCTGGGGTTCTAAAACTGTCTGCTATCTGAATTTCAGTGTCTCTAGGCATGTCTGGAAAATTCTCTTTCATAATTTCAAGAAGAAGGGACTCTGTGTCTTGTGAAGCCAGTTTGTCACTTTCAGGTATCCTTACAAGATGAATATTGGTTTTCTTTGAGTTATCCCAGAGCTCTCTAAGAGAATGATCCATTTTTGCCTTCCATTTCTCTTCCTCTTTGAGCATTTAGGAGCATTCAAAAGCTCTGTCTTCAGTGTCAGAAATCCTTTCTTCTGCTTGCTCCATTCTGTTACTGAGGGCTTCTACTGTATTTCACAGATCTTTGAGGGCTGCAACTTCTTGTCTCAATGTGTCAAAATCTTTGGTCATTTTGTCTTTGAATTGGTTGAATTCTTGAGACAAATGAATTAATCCTACAATTTCTACCTCCATCTTTACTTCCATTTTGTTGATCTTGTTTGCAATCCAAATTCTAAATTCGATTTCAGACATTTCAGCTATTTGTTTGTGGATGGGATCCTCTGGATTGGCTGGTTGGTATTCCTTGGGGGAGTTGAACTGTTTTGTTTATTCATGTTGCCAGAGTTTTTTCTGTTGATTCCACCCCATGATTGTTTTTCAGCATTTAGCTAGATGAGCAGGTCAGGTGAAATTGGACTGGAAACTACTATGGTTGTGGTTGGCCAGTCCTTCACCTAGGAGCTGGGACTGGTGATTGCAGCTTTTCTTCTACAATTTTGCAGAGTACATGTACAGTATTACAGTCTGTGACTCTAGAGGCCTGCTTGCTATAGTGGGGATAGGTGGCTCTGTCTTGTATTTAGCTGATCTCTGTCTAATCCTAGTGTATCAGTAACCCTGGGTTTCAGTCTCAGCTTCAGTAAAATACAAGCAACTAGGATATCCCTTCCCCCACCAGTAATATCTGGAAGAGGACAATCAAACCTTCCCACTACAGAAATACCTGGGACCCACCTTGGAGGGTCCTCATAATTTGTCTAGTTCAAGAGTTCCAGACCAATCGTCCCTGACAGCCCCCCACTCTCTAGCTGGAGAGTTCAAGTGGACTCCAGCAACTAGATGTTGGGAGTCTATTAGCAACTTGAGTGTGATTTGAGCACCTTTGGTGCTCTGAGGAGTCAGAAATGCCTGTCCAGTAGGAGGTTTAGAGGCAGGGGGTGGATGCCTCTTACCTCACCTTGGTCATCCTTCACCACTGGACTCTGGTCACCCAGGCCCTGGTAGTCTCTCTGGTAGTCTCCCTTAACCCAGCCTCTGTGGCCCTGCTTTGTCTAATAAGCAAATGTGCCAGGGCTGTGTGCCTACCAGAGTCAAGGTGAGGTACTGCTTCCTCCGTGTGGATACCACAGTCTACCACCATCCAGCAGGGGAGGCTGAGATCTGCTTGCCTCCGGTGCTCAATAGCAGCTGAATAAAGTTCCATCTGAGCTCAGTTCAAACCTGAGGATATCCAGGAAGCAAAAGAATTTCTCCCTCCGCCACTGCACCTTTGTTGCCACTGTTCTGCAGTACTGGAATCTCTATAGGGTGAGGTCTGGTCCCCTCTGGAAGGCCACAGAAGGAGTTGAGGAGATGTCTCTCCAGAGTTAGACCCCACCAGGATCACTCTACTCATGCTTATGTTGGGTGGGAGGTGTCTCCTCTCAGGTTCGTGCACCTTAGCAGCTTCCGAGCCACCACCCACAGTGCAGGAACCCAAGCCTCTGTCTGCTGTTGAGATACTCTTTTTCTTTGGGCCAGGTCAGTCATCATTCCCTCTATGTCTTCCTGTACAGATCCGCAGGTACAGGGTGGCACATTTCTTATCCTGATCAAACTATCTATGACAAACCCACAGCTAATATTTTACTGAATGGAGTAAAACTGAAAGCTTTTCCTCTTAGAACTGGAACCAGACAAGGTTGTCCTCTGTCACCATTACTATTCAATGTAGTGCTGGAAGTACTAGCCAATAAAATTAGATGAGACAAGGAAATAAAAGGCATCCAAATGGGAGCAGAGGAGGTCAAACTCTCCCTCTTTGCTGACAATATGATCTTATACTTAGAGAACCCAAAAAACTCAATCACAGGACTCCTGGAAGTCATCAAAAACTACAGGAATGTCTCAGGATATAAAATCAATGTCCACAAGTCAGTAGCCTTTGTATACGCCAATAACAGTCAAGATGAGAGGCTAATTAAGGACACTACTCCCTCCACCATAGCTTCAAAGAAAATGAAATACCTAGGAACATACCTAACAAAGGAGGTGAAGGATCTGTATAAAGAAAATTATGAAATCCTAAGAAAGGAAATAGCAGAGGATATTAACAAATGGAAGAACATACCATGGTCATGGTTGGGAAGAATCAACATTTTTTAAATGTCTATACTTCCTGGCCCAGCACCTGTGGCTCAATGGGCTAAGGTGCCAGCCACGTACACCTGAACTGGCGGGTTCAAATCCAGCCCGGGCCCACCAAACAACAATGTCAGCTGCAAACAAAATGTCTATACTTCCCAAAGCAATCTACAGACTCAACGCCATCCCTAGTAAAATACCAACATCGTACTTTCAAGATTTGGAAAAAATGATTCTGCATTTTGTATGGAACCAGAAAAACCCGTAAATCTATGGCAGTTCTTACTAATAAAAACAAAGCTGAGGGCATCAGCATACCTGATTTTAGGCTGTACTACAAAGCCATAGTGTTCAAGACAGCATGGTACTGGCACAAAAATAGAGACGTAGACATTTGGAATTGAATAGAAAAACAGGAAATGAAATTGACATCTTACAACCACCTAATCTTCAATAAACCAAATAAAAACATACTTTGGTGGAAAGACTCCCTATTCAATAAATGGTGTTGGGAGAACTGGATATCCACATGTAAAAGACTGAAACTGGACCCACACCTTTCTCCTCTCACAAAAATTGATTCAAGATGGATAAAGGACTTAAATTTAAGGCATGAAAGAATAAAATCCTCAAAGAAAGCATAGGAAAAACACTGGAAGATACCAGTCTGGGGAAAGATTTCATGAAGAAGACTGCCATGGCAATTGCAACAACAACAATAATAAAAAAATGGGACTTAATTAAACTGAAAAGCCTCTGTACTGCTAGGGAGACAACAACCAAAGCAAATCGACAAACTACAATGGGAAAGGATATTTTCATATATATGTCTATGTATTTTTTTTTTTTGTGGTTTTTGGCCAGGGCTGGATTTGAACCCACCACCTCCATCATATGGGGCCAGTGCCCTACTCCTTTGAGCTGCAGGCACCACCCAATATTTTCATATTTTGAATATGACAAAAGCTTCATAACTAGGATCTATAGAGAACTCAAATTAATCCACATGAAGAAAGCCAACAATCACATCTATCAATGGGCAAGAGACATGAACAGAACCTTCTCTAAAGAAGACAGATGAATGGCTAACAAACATGAAAAATGCTAATCATCCCTAATTATTAGAGAAATGCAAATCAAAACCATCCTGAGATACCATCTAACCCCAGTGAGAATGGCCCACATCACAAAATCTCAAAACTCAGACACTGGCATGGATAAGGGGAGAAGAGAACACTTTTAAACTGCTGGTGGGACTGCAAACTAATACAACCTTTTTAGAAGGAAATATGGAGAACTCTCAAAGAACTCAAGCTAGATCTCCCATTTGATCTTGCAATCTCATTTCTGGGCATCTACCTGGAAGGAAACAAATTCTTTTATCATAAGGACACTTGCACTAGACTGTTTATTGCAGCTCAACTTACAACCACCAAAATGTGGAAATAGCCTAAATGCCCACTAACCTAGGAATGGATTAGCAACCAGCCAAAATGTGGGAATAGTCTAAATGCCCACTAACACAGGAATGGATTCTGTGGTACATGTATACCATGGAATACTATTCAGCCATTTAAAAAATGGAGACTTTACAGCCTTTGTATTAACCCAGATGTAAATGGAACACACTGTTCTTAGTAAAGCATCATAAGAATGGAGAAGCATGAATTCTATGTACTCAATTTTGATATGAGGACAATTAATGACAGTTAATGACATGGTTGGGGTGGAGGATAAAAAGAGCAGAGAGAAGGGAAGAGGGAGGGCACGGGGTCTTGGTGTGTGCCACGCCTTTTGGGGGTAAGACACGATTGTAAGAGGGACTTTACCTAACAAATGCAATCAATGTAACCTGGTTTCTTGAATGAATCCCCAACAATAAAAAAGAAAAAGCAATCCAATTTATGATAGTTACAAAAATATATGAACTACCTAGGACTTAATCTAACCAAATAAGGGAAAGATCTTTGTAAGGAAAACTATAAAACTCTAATGATAGGAATTGAAGAGGACTTTAAAAAAATAGAAAGATATTCCATGCTCATGGACTGGAAGATCAATACTATTAAATGTGGCAGTACTGGGTCAGCACCTGTAGCTCAAGCGGCTAAGGCGCCAGCCATGTACACCAGAGCTGACAGGTTCAAATCCAGCCTGGGCCTTCCAAACAACAATGACAACTACAACCAAAAAAATAAATAAATAAAAGTGGTGGTACTACCCAAAGCAATTCACAGATTCAATAGAATCCCTATCAAAATACTGATGACATTCTTCAGAGAAACAGACAATAAATCCCCAAATTTACATGTAATCACAAAAGACCCCAAATAGCCAAGGTAATTCTGAGCAAAGAAAAGAAGGAGTCATCACATTACCTGAATTCAATACTTATTACAAAGCTATAGTAACCAAACAACATAGTATTGTCATAAAAACAGATACATGTACCTATGGCACAGAATAGCAAGCACAGCTGGCCAGGCACACTGGCTCACGTCTATAATCCTAGCACTTTGGGAGGCTGAGGCAGGTGGATTGCCTAAGCTCATGAGTTTGAAACCAGCCTGAGTCAGAAGGAGACCTCATTTCTAAAAATAGCCATGCTTTGTGGTGGGCACCTGTAGTCCTAGCTACTTAGTAGGCTGAGGCAAGAGAATTAAGCCCAAGAGTTTGAGGCTGCTATGAGCTGTGACACCACAGCACTCTACCTAGGGTGAAAAAATGAGGCTCTGTCTCAAAAAAAAAAAAAAAAAAAAAGAATAGAGAACACAGATGTAAATCCACACTTTTACAACTAACTCATCTTGGACAAAGTTGCCAAGAACTTACAATGGGGAAGGGACAGTCTTTCAATAAATCATGCTGGGAAAATTGGATAACTAAATGCAGAAGAATGAACTGGACCCCTATCTTTCACCATACACAAAATCAAATCAAAATGGATTAAAGACTTGTCTTTAAGACCTAAAATTATGAAACTACTAAAAGAAAACATTGGCGAATGCTCCATGACATTGGTCTAGGCAAAGATTTCTAATATAAGACCTCAAAAGCACAGGCAATCAAAGCAAAAAATAGATAAGTGAGATTACATCATGCTTAAAAGCTTCTTCATGGCAAGGGAAACAATCAACAAAGTAAAGAGACAACTCACAGAATTGGAGAAAATATTTGCAAACTATCCATCTGACAAGGGATTAGGAACCAGAATACAGAGGAGCTCAAACAGTTCAATAGCAGCAATAATAGTTACTATAAACGAATCTCAAATGAGCAAAATATTTGAACAGTATTTCTCAAAAGAAGTCATACAAATTGCCAACGTGTATATAAAAAAATGTTCCACATTATTAGTCATTATAGAAATACAAATCTAACACCCATTAAAAAGGGTTATATCAGAAAGGCAGGCAAGGTCTACATCATTTATGTCACTTCATCTCATCCTGTAGGAATTGTATCATCTCATATCATCACAGAAAGATAAGTACAATAAAAATGTATTTTGAGACAGAGAGACCACATTTGCATAACTTTTATTATAGTATATTTTACTTGTTATATTTTATTATTAGTTATTGTTGTTAATCTCTCATTGTGCTTAATTTATAAATAAAACTTTACCATAGGTATGCATGTAAAGGAAAATAACAGGATTTGGTAATGTCTGTGGTTTCAGTTATCTATAGGAGATCTTGGAATATATCTCCTACAGGTGAGGGGTGACAACTGTACAGCAATAAAATTGAAGCCAGAAGCAGCAAGAGTGCCTTCTATCTCTCTCTCCACTAATCCATTTTACTTTATATTGCTGTAGGGGATCAAAACACACCACCCCCAAATACACCATTTTGGCACAATAATTACTTTGAGTAAAGGCAACTGAGAAACAGCAAATACAAGAAGGGATTTCTGCCCTTCCCCTTTCTACCTAAAGCAGGACATAAATTCCTCACAGTAAAGGTGCCTTCCCTTGCAAACTATCCATCTGACAAGGGATTAGGAACCAGAATACATAGGAGCTCAAACAGTTCAATAGCAACAATAATAGTTGCTATAAATGAATCTCAAATGAGCAAAATATTTGAACAGTATTTCTCAAAAGAAGTCATACAAATTGCCAACATGTATATAAAAAAATGGCGAATGCTCCATGACATTGGTCTAGGCAAAGATTTCTAATGTAAGACCTCAAAAGCACAGGCAATCAAAGCAAAAAATAGATAAGTGGGATTACATTTGTATACATAAAGCCATAAAAATGGCTTGTCACCATAAAAATCTTATTAACTAATTCAATCTGTGTATTACTTTCAGAAAATTCTCTCCAAACTCAATCCACTAGCACTGTAATTCAGTTTACAATTTATAATACATGTGATCATTCATGGAGCAAAGAATTTTAAAATGTCCAAATATTCAAAGTCTTTTAAATGTAAAATTAAACTTTTAATCTTCTAAGATTTCTAAGTGGTGAAATACTTCAACAAGAGAAAAATCTCTATGTATACAAATTAATAACAATAGGTTCACAGTGATACTATTAGAAGATCAGAGTATAACAGATAATGCTGGGCAACAACTAGAAGGTAATGTAATGAAGAAAGGTTAAAAGAAAAATATTTTAACTGTTATGAAGAAGGATATAAATGAGAACTCCTGAGAGGAAATAGACTATGTGAGTCTAAAACTTACCTTCATTATATACTATTCTTGATGAAAATCCAAATATCTTGAAAAGTAAAGTAACATATATAAATAATGATTCCATCTGTTGAAAAATTAAGAATTATTTCCATTCAATTATTCTGAACATATTTTTGAGTTTCTTTGCTATAAATATCTATAGAGTAGTAAAGAAAACTCACCTTAAACATATTTTGCATTATGTAACAAAAGTAGACAACATGACAGTGAACTAAACTATAAGTTTCTTCCCTAACTGACATTAGAGATAAATTTTTAAGTAAAATGATTGCAACCTGGGAAAGACTCAGGTTTGTTTTTCATTTGTTTGTTTGTTGTTGTTGTTGTTGTTGTTGAGACAGAGTCAAGCTGTTTCCTGGGTAGAGTGCCATGGCATCATAGTTCACAGCAACCTCAGACTCTTGGGCTTAAGTGATTCTCTTGCCTCAGCCTCCCAAGTAGCTGGGACTACAGGTGCCTGCCACAATGCCCAGGTATTTTGTTTTTGTTATTGTTGCAGTTGTCATTGTTTTTTTAGCTGGCCTGGGCCAGGTTCAATCCCTCCAACCTTGGTGTATGTGGTCAGTGCCCTTCCCACTGAGCTACAGGCCCCACCAATGGCTCGGGTTTTTCTTCCATATAGATAACTGTTGGAGAGTTGAGATTAATTATACAGCTACATAAAAAAGAATCCAAATTAATAAAGACTGTAAGAATGATACAGCTGTAACTTAATTTATAATTTTGAGTGAATTTCTTTTGGGGGAGATAAACTACATGATCCTGAGCATCCTTATACATGCTTGCTGACTATGGCAAGGATTCAAGGCCCTGGCCATTCTTTACCCAGGCCTTTTCTCAGAGGTGTGTTTGCAAGCGCCAGCCTGGAAATATCAGGTAAGACATCCAGGACAATAGCAGGCTTGTTTTCATGGTGAATCTCCTAATCTCAGTGATACTCTCCTGTAATGTGCCCCACTATGCATGTAAGCATCTGTATCCCTCAAATTCATATGTTGAAGTTCTAATCCTATGTACCTCAGAATATTATCACATTTGAAGATAGGGTCTTTAAAAAGGAGATGAATTTAAAACAAGATCATTAGGGAAGGCCTTCATCCAATATGATTGGTATACTTGTAAGAAGAAGAAATTTGGACATGGAAACATACATTTAGAGGGAAGACAAAGAGAAGACACAGGGAGAATATGGCCATCTATAAGCCACGGGGAGAGGCATGGAACAGATTCTTCCCTCACTGCCTTCTGAAGGAACCAACCCTACCAATACCTTGATTTCAGACTTCTACCCTCCAGAGCTGTGAGAAAATAAACTTCTGTTGTTTAAGCCACCTAATGCATACTACTTTGTTATGGAAGCCCTTGTAAAATAAAATACCGACATGATGGATTTTGCCTCTATGGAACTTGAAGGAGCATGGGGAACTGAGATGAGCCACATGCTGACATCTTGGCTTTGCTGTGCATAATAATGTTCTTTGTCTCTTACCTAGTAGTTTCGTGCCTTTTTGCCAATATCCAAAAAAAAAAAAAAACAAAAACAGGAATAAACTAACTTGCCAACTGTACACGGAGTAAAATCTCAGATCTTTGTGTAGTTCCTGGAAACTGCTGAGTAAATTAAAATTAACTGATTTTTTTTCTCCCTTAAAATTGTTTTGTTTATTAAATACACATAATTGACAATAAAAAGTTCAAATATTTGTTGGCTTTTTTTCTCTTTTTTTATTCTTGGGGATTCATTGAGGGTACAAGAAACCATGTTACACTGGTTGTATTTTTTGGGTAAAGTCCCTCTTACAACCATGTTTTGATTTGTTGGCTTTTAAAATTCATTATAGTTATCACATTATTGAGGAGAATTGTTTTGTTTTAAATTTTTATTTATATTTTCATCATCTTAAAAAATAACTTATTCTCATAAGATAAGAGAAAACCAATAGTACATTAAAACTCTATCAGCATGATGCTGTGCTTAAATATATTTTTGGTGCAAGAATGAATGTAACATTAACTGGAGATGTTAACATAGTAAAACTTTCAAAGTAGTGTTCTTATCAGAAAAATCTTGCATTACTTTTCTAAATATTATCAAAGCCTACAGTTTTTCTCACCCCTTTGACTGAAATTCATTATGCTCCAAGATCTCTAGCTTGGATGGTCTATTATTAAGTTATCCTCAAAGTGGCTCAAATTTGGTTCTCTCAAATAAATATAAGATTTCTATTTTCATTTTGATTAGATTTGGTTGTATCTATATTTTGCCAAAGAAGGTAATAAAAACTGACTTTGAAAGAATTTAAAATACTTTCATTAAGAAACCTAAATTGTTGAGGAAGAACAAGATGACAGCCAAGTAACAGCTTCCTCACAACGGGGCAAGGTGAGACTGTGGCATCTCTGGCTGGTAGAATCAGTCCAAAACATACCTTAGGGGACACAGGGAGTCAGCGAAAGACTTCTGGACCCCATGAGGAGGACAAAAGCACTGGAGAACTGGCAAGTGGGTGCATGTGTTCGTTCAGCTAATCCCTCTAGCAGCTGACTCATCAAAACTCTTTTCCAGAGGCATGGTAACTTAAAGAGCAAGAGGAAGTGAAAGGAAAATTAGGGCAAGGAAACACATAAAAGAAAACACTCATGAGGAAGAATCAGTAGAAAAATACTGGTAACATGAAGAACCAGTCCAGAGCACCCCCCCCAAGGGACCATGAGGTAGGTAATGAAAAGGATTCCACCTATAAAGAAGAAATGACAGAAATGGACAGAAATGGAATTTAGAATACAGATGATGAAAACAATGAAGGAAATGATGAAGACTCCTAATAAAGTGGGAAATAACCAAAAGGAATTCCAAAAACAGAATCAAATAAGAGATGAACAATATGAAGAATATAGAAAGGATATAGCAGAGCTGAAGGAACTGAAGTAGTCAATTGGGGAACTTAAAGATGCAATAGAAAGTATTAACAACAGATTAGACCACGCAGGAGAAAGAATTTCAGAGGTAGAGGACAAAGCTCTTACGATAACTCAGATAGTCAAAAAGGCAGAAAAGAAGAGAGAGAAAGCAAATGTTCACTGACAGAATTGTGCAACTTTATGAAGCGTTCAAACATACAAGTTATAGGTATCCCAGAAAAGGAAAAAGAATGTCCCAGGGGAATGGAAGCCATACTAGAGAATCCTATAAATGAAAATTTCCCAAATATTATCAAAGATTCTGACACACTCCTTTCAAAGGGATATCAGACTCAAGGTTGCCTCAACTCTAACTGAGCTTCTCCAAGACACATTGAGATGAACCTGTCCAAAGTTAAGACAAAAGAAAAGATTCTGCAAGCTGCCAGAAGTGCCAGTTGACCTACAAGGGTGAATCCATTAGAGTGTCTGCATACTTCTCTAATGAATCTTTTCAACAAGAAGACAATGGTCATCTCCCTTTAATCTACTTAAACACAACAATTTCCAGCCCAGAATTCTATATCCTGCTAAGCTAAGCTTTAAAATTGGCAGAGAAATCAAATCATTTACTGATAGAGAAACATTGAGGAAATTTGCCACAAGACCAGTACTACAGGAAATACTTCAATCTGTTCTACACACTGACCACACAATGGTTCAACAGCAAAGTAAGAACTCAGAAATTAAAGGACAGAAGCTAACCTCCACAATGATGCACAAGAGAAAACTAAGCAATGGACTCTCACAAAATAAGATGAATAGAACACTACTACACTTATCAATTATTTCAACAAATGTTAACGGCTTGAATTCCCCACTGAAGAGGCATAGATTGGTTGACTGGATTAAAAAACACAAGCCATCCATTTGTTGTCTGCAGGAAACACACCTAGCTTCAAACGACTAATTGAAACTAAGAGTTAAGGGTTGGAAGACAATGTTTCAGGCAAATGCAATTCAGAAGTAAAGAGGAGTTGCAATTTTATTTTCAGATACATGTGGATTTAAAGCAAGTAAAGTCAAAAAAGATAAAGATGGTCACATTATATTGGTCAAGGGAAAAATACAATAAGAAGACATTTCAATTCTAAATATTTATGCACCCAACTTAAATGCTTCCAGATTCTTGAAACAGACCTTGCTTAGTCTGAGCAATACTATATCCTATAACACCATAAAAACAGGGGACTTTAACACTCCCCTTACAGAGCTGGACAAATCCTCTAAACAGAAATTAAATAAAGATATTAGAGATTTAAATGAGACTTTAGAACAACTGTACTTGATAGATGTATATAAAATACTCCATCCCAAAGATATAGAATATACATTCTTCTCATCATCCCATGGAACATTCTCCAAAATCAATCCTATCCTAGGACACAAAACAAACCTCAGCAGGATCAAAAGAATTGAAATTCTACCTTGTATCTTTTCAGACCACAAGGCACTAAAAGTGGAACTCAACTCCAACAAAAATGCTCAACCTCACACAAAGGCATGGAAGTTAAACAATCTTATGCTGAAGGACACTTGGGCACTGGAAGAAATAAAAAAGAAAATCATTAACTTCCTTGAGTTAATGATGAAGACAACAATGAAGACACAAAGTACCAAAACCTATGGGATACAGCAAAAGAAGTCATGAGAGGAAAATTTATCGCTTTCGAAGCCTACATGCAAGAAACAGAAAGAGTGTATCAACAAACTCACAAGCCATCTGATGGAATTGGAAAAAGAAGAACAATCTAAGCCTAAACCCAGCAGAAGAAAAGAAATATCCAAAATTAAATCAGAGATCAATTAAATTGAAAACAAAATAATTATTCAGAAAATTAATGAAACAAGTGTTTGGCTTTATGAAAAAATAAATAAAATAGATAAGCCTTTGGCCAGACTAACTAGAAGTAAAAAGGTAAAATTTCTAGTACCTTCAATCAGAAATGATAAAGTGGAAATAACAACAGAAACATAAGAGATTATCTCTGAATACTACCAGAAACTTTATGCCCAGAAATTTGACAATATGAAGGAAATGGATCAATATTTGGAATCACACCCCCTCCCTAGACTTAGCCCAGATGAAATAGATCTCCTGAACAGACCAATTTCAAGCACTGAGATCAAAGAAACAATAAAAAATCTCCCAACAAAAAAATGCCCTGGTCCAGATGACTTGACACCAGAATTTTATCAAACTTTCAAAGAAGAGCTTATTCCTATACTACAGAAATTTTTCCCAAAAATTGAGGAGGAAGGTATCTTCCCCAAAATGTTCTATGAAGCAAAGATCACCCTGATACCAAAACCAGGTAAAGACCCAACTAAAAAGGAGAATTTCAGATTCTTCCCAGACATGAGCATGGTCACAATTTCACTAATGAATATTGATGCAAAAATTCTCAACAAAATCTTGGCCAATAGATTACAGCTTATCATCAAAAAAGTCATACATCATGATCAAGTAGGTTTCATCCCAGGGATACAGGGTTGGTTTAATATTTGAAAGTCCATCAACTTTATTCACCATATCAACAGAAGCAGAACCAAAGACTATATGATCCTCTCAGAAAAAGCATTTGATAAAATTCAGCATCCTTTTCTAATTCCAACACTGAAGAGTATAGATACAGGTGGCACATTTCTTAAACTGATCGAGGCTATCTATGATAAACTCACAGCTAATATTTTACTGAATGGAGTCAAACTAAAAGCTTTTCCTCTTAGAAGAACCAGACAAAGTTGTCTTCTGACACCATTGCTATTCAACATAGTGCTGGAAGTTCTAGCCAATAAAATTAGACCAAGATAAGAAAATAAAGGACATCCAATGGGTGCAGAGGAGGTCAAACTCTCCCTTTGTGCTGGTGATATGATCTTATACTTAGAGAACCCCAAAGACTCAACTACAAGACTCTTGGAAGTCATCAAAAATACAACAATGTCTCAGGATATAAAATCAATGTCCACAAGTCAGTTGCCTTTATATATGCCAACAAGAGTCAAGATGAGAGGTTAATTAAGGACACAACTTCCTTCACCATAGCCCCAAAGAAAATGAAATACTTAGGAATATGCCTAACAAAAGAAGTGAAAGACCTCTTTAAAGAAAATTATGAAACCCTAAGAAAGGAAATAGCAGAGGACTTTAAGAAATGAAAGAACATACCATGCTCCTGGCTGGGAAGAATCAAGATTTTTAAAATGTCTGTACTTCCCAGAGCAATTTACCAATTCAATACCATCCCTATTAAAATACAACTTCCTACTTTCAAAACCTGGAAAAAATGATTCTGCATTTTGTATGGAACCAGAAAAACCCATATAGCTAAGGCAGTTCTTAGTAATAAAAACAAAATTGGAGGTATCACCATACCAGATTTTAGGCTGTATTACAAGGCCATAGTGGTCAAGAAAGCATGGTACTGGCACAAAAATAGAGACAGAGATACTTGGAATTGTATAGAAAACCTGAAAATGAAACCAAGAACTTACAGCTATCTAATCTTCGATAAACCAAACAAGAGTGTTCCCTGGAGTAAAGACTCCCTATTCAATAAATGGTGCTGGGAGAATTGGATATCCATATGTAAAAGATTGAAACTGGATGTACCTTCCTCTACTCACAAAAATTGATTCAAGATGGATAAAGAATTTAAAATAAATTTAAGGCATGAGATGATAACAATCCTCAAAGAGGGGGGAGGGGCAAGATGGCCGACTGAAAGCAGCTTCCAACAAAGGCTCCTGTCCCCAAAGGAAAGATAACCTCCAGAAACTGTCCAATTGAGCTGAAGACTGGAAGCCCAGCAGAGAGAGAGAAGTGATAACTACAGGTCACCTCTGAGGCAAGCTGCGATTTCAAGAAACCAAGCTTTAGGCAGAAAAACTGAACTAAAGTTTTCCGCCATTTTGAATTTCCAGGACACCCTTTCCCTATTACCTGACGGGCCAGAGCCTGACCTCTGCTGAAACTGAGGGAGGAGGACTTGAGTAGCACCCACCCTCCCTATCTGCCGGACAAGGCGGCCCACCAGGTAAGAGACTCCGGGGTCCCACCAAGCCCCCGCCAGACCCCAGGCCAGGGACTCCTCAGGAACCCCAGTGCGGCTCCAATCCGTATCCCAATGGGCCTCGGCCCACCTCCTGCAGTGGCCAGGAACTCCACCGGGACCCCCGCACAGCCCAATTGGCACCCCACCGGGGTTTGGTCCGCCACCAGCAGCAACCAGGAAATCCACTGGGACTCCCATGTGGAGCCAATCTGTGCCCCTCCCAGCCTCAGCCTGCCACCCACCCAGCTCCGATCCGTGCCACAGGGCCACCGCCCACAGTGGCCAGGAACTCCACTCTGCAGGGACCCATGTGCAGCCCCAATTGGCATCCTGCTGGGCCTTGGCCTGCCATCTGCCATGGCCAAGGACTCTGCCAAGACCCCTGTGGGGCTCTGATCCATGCCCTCTGGGACTCGGCCCTCCACTTGCAGCAGCCAGGGACTCCGCCTGGCCTCGACTTGCTGCCTGGCTGGCCGTGACCAGGGAGTCTGCTGAGACCCCGACACTGGGCATCCGCCTGCCACCCACACCAACCAGGGACTCCTCCAGGAACCTGCCAGGCCTCCACCTGCCTGGCTGGGCCAGGAACTCTGGGAGCCACACAACCCGCCTCCTCCTCTACCCTCTCTACCTCCCCACCAGCCCCACCCATCTGGCCAGGGACTCAGGAGGCTGTGTGATCCATCTCCTCCCTCCAGAGCCCTCCTCCCAGCCAGAGACTGCTGCAGGCACGAGCTCCCTTTGCAAGGGCCACCGGGAGCCACATCCCACACCCTGCTGTTTGATCTAGGCATGCCACACTCCGGAGCTGCTCTGGGGCAGTCCCAGAAGAGTTACACAGGGTCACTCCCTACAATAACAGAGTGATCCTGCCAGGGTCTGATCTGGGAGAGATACCTCCCCAACTCTGAGGACAGTCATAGGCAACAGTGAAAAATAATCATGAGGTGGAATCAATAGAAAAATTCTGGCAATATGAATAATCAGAATAGATCAACTCCCCCAAGGAACGACAAGGTAGATACAGCACAAGATCCCTTGCATAAGCAAATGACTGAGATGTCAGAAATCGAATTCAGAGTCTGGATAGCAAATAAGATCAGGGGAATGGAGGAAAAGATGGAATTAGAATTTCAAGCAATAATCCAAAAGATGACCCAAAAGATGTCTCAAGAATTCAACAAATTCAAAGACAAAAATGACCAAAGATTTTTGACACATTGAGACAAGAAGTTGCAACCCTCAAAGATCTGAGAAATACAGTAGAATCCCTCAGTAATAGAATGGAGCAAGCAAAAGAAAGATTTCTGACATGGAAGACAAAGATTTGAATGCTCCTAAACTTCCAAAGAGGAAGAGAAATGGAAAGCAAAAGTGGATCATTCTCTGACAGCTCTGGGATAACTCGAAGAAAACCAATATTTGCCTTATAGGGATACCTGAAAATGATGAAGTGACAACACAAGGCACAGAGTCACTTCTTTATAAGATTATGAAAGAGAACTTTTCAGACATGCCAAGAGATTCTGAAATTCAGATAGCAGACTGTTTCAGAACCCCAGCATGACTCAACTCAAATAAGACATCCCCCAGGCACATCATAATTAAGTTCACTAAAGTTAAGATGAAGGAGAAAATTCTGAAAGCAGACAGACATAAAAAATCCATTACCTATAAGGGGAAGATATTAGAATAACTGCAGATCTCTCTGATCAAACCTTTCAAGCTAGAAGAGAATGGTCATCAACTTTTAATCTCCTAAAACAAAATAACTTTCAACCCAGGATCCTGTA
>CAUYON010140061.1:0-25563 GCA_963573935.1 Arctocebus calabarensis | reverse complement strand
AGCTATCAACCTGGGTAGAGTGCTGTGGCATCACAGCTCACAGCAACCTCCAATTCCTGGGCTCAAGTGAGTCTCTTGCCTCCGCCTCCCAAGTAGCTGGGACTACAGGCACCCGCCACAACGCCCGGCCATTTTTTGGTTGCAGCCATCATTGTTGTTTGGCGGACTCGGGCTGGATTCGAACCCACCAGCTCAAGTGTACGTGGCTGGCGCCTTAGCCCATTGAGCCACAGGCGCAGAGCCTCTTTATGGTGTGTTTTGATAAATATGAATTCTTCGTTTTAATGAATACTAATTTATGAGTCTTTTCCTTTATATGGTTTTTCTGAGTATTATTTAAGATATCTTTGTTTCCCGCAAGGTTATGAAGATAATTTCCTGTTATTTCTAGAAGCCTTGGTATTTTCCATTTTTATTTAGATCTACATTCTGTCCAGAATCCAGTTTTATGTATAACCTGAGGTAGAGTTAAAAGTTCAAAATTTTTCTTCTTTTTAAAAATAATGTGGGCATTCAGTTAACCCAGCACCATTTATTGAAAAGACAGTCCATTTCTCTTTACAATGCAGTGTTCCCTTTGTTTTAAACCTGGTGTCTGTTACTCACTGTTGAGGATTAAGGAGTGTGTGGAGGGAGAAAGGTCAATATGGGTCTTAAATAGTAGTGATAGTCCATAGTGGGATTAAATTCATTTACAGAATGGTATCTGCCAGTTATTCAGGGATATATCATAAAACTATTTTGCTTTCGGGGCAGTGCCTGTTGCTCAGTGACTAGGGCGCCAGCCCCATATACCGAGGGTGGCGGGTTGGAACTGGGCGACAGCCAAACTGCAACTAAAAATTAGCTAGGCATTGTGGCAGGCACCTGTAGTCCCAGCTATTTGGGAGGGCGGGGCAAGAGAATCACCTAAGCCCAAGACCTGGAGGTTGCTGGAGCTGTGACACTATAGCACTCTACCAAGGGCGACATAGTGAGACTCTGTCTCTAAAAAAACAAACAAACAAACAAACTATTTTACTTTCTTTTCTCTCTTTTAACTATAGAAATAATTTTATAATTAATATTATAAATATTATAATTTTATTATAATAAAAATAATTTATAAAATATTTTATAAAATATATAAATTTATATAAAATTTACAGAAATAGTGCATAGAACTTCCTTCTACCATTTACCCAGATTCTGTGTTTTTAGCACATCTGAGCCATTTGGGAGTAAGTTTTAGGTACGATATCCCATTACCTCTTAGTACTTTAGTGTATATTTCCTGTGTGCATGGACAGTCTTCTATCAGGAATTAACATTGATTGGTATTACCATTTAATCTGTAGACTCCATTCTCATCTCACTGGTTGTCCCAATAATGTCCTTTATAGATCAAGAATCTAATCAAGATCATGAGTTACATATACTAATTTCTCTTTGTTCTACTCAATCTGGAACAGTTCCTCCGTCTTTCTTATCTTTTATAATTATAACGTTTGTGAAGAGCACAGGACCACATACTTATTCAGAGCCCCTCAGTTGAATTGTCTGGTGTTTCTTAATGATTTATGCATTTTTTAAGCATGAATACTACAGAAACAATTTGGACTCATCTTTAGTGCTTCATATAGGAGACATTGGTATTGATTTGTCTCATTAGGGATGACTTTTATAGTAAAGAGTATGGCAGGCTTCTCTTCTGAAGTTTGTGAACTCATCCTAGAAAAAGTGCTATATACTTCATTGCTGGCTATCACTAATGGTTACCTTCGAAGTACTCCCCTTGGGATGCTGTGCACCAATGCTAGTATCTAGTTCACCCTTCAAAGCAATTTTGGAACTCCATCAAAGTCGTCGTGATATTACCCTTGATGCCTTGAATGTCATCAAAATGTCTTGCTTTCAATATTTCCTTTATCTTCAGGTAAAGAAAAAGTAATTGAAGGCCAGATCAGGTGAGTAAAGAGGATGTTCCAATGTAGTTATTTGTTCACTGGCTAAAAGCTCTCTCATAGACAGTGCTGTGTGAGCTGGTGTACTGTTGTGATGCAAGAGCCATGACTTGGAGGCAAAACGTTCAGGTTGTTAGGCTGGATGTGGTGGTTCATGCCTGTAATCCTAGTACTCTTGGGCAGGGAGAAAAAAATCCAGATTGTTTTCCTTTTTTGGTGGGGTGGTGGCATGTGGAGCTGGTGGGGAGGCTTACTCTGTTGTCCCCAGGCTAGAGTGCTGTGGGGTCATTATAACTCACAGCAACCTCAAAATCCTGGGCTCAAGGGATCCTCCTATCTCAGCCTCCACAGTAGCAGGAACTACAGGCCCCTCTAAAACTCTTGGCTTTTTCTATCTTTAGTAGAGATGGATCTTGCTCTCACTAAGGCTGGTCTCTAATTCCTGAGCTTAAGCGATCCTCCCGCCTTCACCTCCTAGAGTATTAGGATTACAGGAGTGAGCCATACTAGTTTAGGTCATTTTTGTCTGTTTCACATAGCCTTTTCAGCACTTCCAAATAGTGAACTTAGTAAACTGTCCATTTGGCACAGATTCATAATGAATAATCCCTTTGATATCAAGGTAGGTTAGCAACATTGTTTTGGCTTTTGATTTGGACTGATGGCACTTTTTTGTTCAGGGATAATTAATTGGCTGACTTCCATTGTACACTTTGATGTTTTGTTTTAGGTCGTGTTGGTATACTCATATTTCATCACCATTGATAACATGGCCCAAAACATCGTCTTGTTGCTCCAAGAGGTCTTGGCAAACTTTGATTCTCCTTCGCTTTTGTTCATCGGTGAACTCCCTTAGGACCATTTTTCCATGCACCTTTGTCTTTCTTATTTCTCTATTGGTGTTTGCTTGGTCTGCTCTGTATCTCACAGCCATCCGACAATTTTGATGCACAATTTGATTAATTTTGTGATGTTTTTGTCAGTTCCGCTTGTTACTGGCTGCCCTGACCTCTCTTCATCAGTGATGTTTTCTCTTTCCCCAGAAAAAATGTCTAATCCATTTATACACTTCCATTTTCTTCATGGCACTATCCTCATAATCTTGGACTAACATATCCTTGATTTCACTTCCACTCTTTTTAAATTTAACAAGAAATTTAATGTTCATTGCTCTAATTGAAGCTTCAGCATTTTTGCAATGGCACACAAAAACAGGCAACAACAAGAATGAATGCTACTCAGAAAAACACTGCCACGGGTTTATACTAAACAAATGTGAGACACTGATAAACAAAGATATGAAACCTTAGTTGTCTATACATTGCTGCCAATGTAGGCACACAGTGGCAAGTTCACAAACTTAATTGTCAGACCTCATGATTGATAAGTATGTTTTGTTATTGAAGAGTAGGTAATAAGTATTTTCTGAGGTGATGTTTTGAGACAATATACATATTCTTTTCCTCATCAAACTTACTTTCGCTTTCCAGATTTAATATTCATTGACAATTTGTGTCAGAAGCAATTATGACCTTGAAGGTTGCCAGAGAGTGATTATTTTAAATCCAATTTCCTAAAAAGATTTGTTTGTTGGCATTGTACTCAAGGGTAGAACTTTCTTTTTTTCTCTCTCTCTTTTTTTTTTTTTTTTTTGAGACAGAGCCTCAAGCTGTAGCCCTGGGTAGAGTGTCGTGGCATTACAGCTCACAGCAACCTCCAATTGCTGGGTTCAAGCGAGTCTCCTGCCTCCGCCTCCCAAGTAGCTGGGACTACAGGCGCCCGCCACAATGCCCGGCCATTTTTTTTGTTTTTGGTTGCAGCCATCGTTGTTTGGCGGGCCCAGGCTGGATTCGAACCCGCCAGCTTAGATGTATGTGGCTGGCACCTTAGCCCGCTGAGCCACAGGCGCCGAGCCTCTCTCTCTCTTTTTTTATTTTTTGTTTCTTGGCTTATTTTCATCATTTGAGGACTCTTGGATTATTTATTTATTGGTTTATAATCTGTTGCTATATTATCTTTTTTGATGCTCAGGTTATCCCTGGTATGGCCCCTCCACTCTGATTCTTGTGTTATTCTGATATTTTTCCATCATTCTCTAGACATTTCTTGCTTTCTAGTATAATCAGATATTTCTCCACAGAGCTCTGGTTAATTAATCATTTCATTTTTGTTTGTTTGTTTTAAGCAACAGGATAGAGTTTATTGACAGGGGGAAAGATTGATAAACATGATAAGAAAAAGAGGGTGAAGCAAAAAGAGGGAGAACAGAACCTCCAGCAGCAGAGTGAAGGGGGATCCAAGTGGAAAGCCCTTCAAGTTAATAATTTCATTTAGTCAACAAATATTTATTGAATAACTGCTATTTTCCAGGAATTTTTCTAACTTCCTACAAAGCAGTATTAGTAAGATGTTGCTCTTTTAAAAAAATTTTCATGTAATTTTTAATTTAATTTAATTTTTTAAATTTTTGTGATGGTTCTGTTTTAATTTCAAAAGATTTAGCAGGTACAAGTTACATGGATGAATTTTTGTTTTTGTTTTTGTTACATGGATGAATTGTATCATGCTAAAGTCAAGTCTTTCAGTGTACTAATCTCAAGAACAGTATACATTGTACCTAATAGATAGATTTTTATTCTTCAAACCCTTCCCATCATCCCCCTTCTTAGTCTTTGTGTCGGTTACCACCACTGTATCAGCATATATATTTTTCATTTAGTTCTCACTTATAAATGACAACGTGTGGTATTTGTTTTTCTATTTCTAAAATACTTCACTGAAGATAATAGTCTCCAGCCTCATCCAAGTTGCTACAAAAGACATTATTGAATTACTTTGTTATGACTGAAAAGTACTCCATCACAGGTTATCTGTTCATCACTTGATCAGTTGATTAGGTTGATTCCATATCTTCGCATTTGCGAACTGGGCTATGATAAAAATATTGCATATTGGTGCAGGTGTCCTTTTTCTTTTAAAAATGGCTGATTTTTCTTCAGGTAGATACCTAGTAGTGGGCTTGCTGGATCAAATGGTAGGTCTGCTGTAGGATCTTTGAGGAATCTTCATACTGCTATCTATATCAATTTACATTCCTACCAAAAGTTTATAAAAATTCTCTTTTTGCCACATCTACATCAGCATCTTTTATTTTCGATAATGGCTATTATGAAAGGGGTAAGGTAGTATCTCATAGTGGTTTTAATTTGCATTTTCCTAATGATTAGTAACGTTGAGCAATTTTTCATGTATTTCTTGGCCATTTGTCTATCTTCTTTTGAGAAAAATCTATTAATTCCTTTCGTCCACTTTTTGATGGAGTCATTTGATTTTTTTTTTTGAGTTTTTTTGAGTTCTTTATAGATTCTAGATACTACCCCTTTGTCAGATGTATAATTTGTGAATATATTCTTCCATTCTGTAGGATGTTTATTTGTTGACTATTTCCTTTGCTGTGAAGAAACTTTTAGTCTCATTAAGCCTAATATATTAATTTTGTTATTGGGGTCTTGCTCATACTTTCTAGCTAAATGTCTAGAATAGTTTTTTCTATATTTTATGTTAAAATTTTTATAGTTTCAGATCTTACATACAGGATTTTAATCCATCATGAGTTAATTATTGTATATGTTAAGAGATAGGGATCCAGTTTAATTCTTCTGCATGTGACTATCCAGATTTCTCAGCACTATTTATTGACTAGAGTATCTCTTCCCTAGTGTATGTTTTTGTCTACTTTGTCAAAAATTAGTTACAGCTGTATGATTTTATTTCTAGGTTATCTCTTCTCTTCCATTGGTCTTTGTGTCTACATTGCATTTTAAATATGCTATTTTACTTACTACAGCCTTGTAGTATAATTTGAAGTCAGGTAACGGTCTAGATTTGTTCATTTTGCTTAAGATTCCTTTGGCTGGGCTGCGCCTGTGGTTCAGTGGGTAGGGCACCGGCCCCATATACTAAGGGTGACGGGTTCAAACCTGGCCCCGGCCAACCTGCAAGAAAAAAATAGCCGGGTGTTGTGGCGGGCGCCTGCAGTTGAGACAGGAGAATTGCCTAAGCCCAGGAGTTGGAGGTTGCTGTGAGCCGTGTGATACCATGGCACTCTACCAAGGGTGATAAAGTGAAACTCTCTGTCTCTAAAAAAGTAAAAGATTGCTTTGGCTATTGGGGCTATGTTTTGGTTCCCTGTGAAATTTATAATGGGATTATATATTCTAGATCTGTGAAAAATAACATTGGTATTTTGAAGGGACTTGTGTTAAATCTATAAATCACTTTAGGCAGTATGGACATTTTAACAACGATGATTCTTCCAGTCAATGAGCATGGGATATTTTTTCGTTTGTTTGTGTCATTTATGATTTCTTTCATCAGCATTTTGTAGTTTTCCCTGTGAGGTATTTACCCTGCTTGATTAAGTACATTCCCAGGTATTTTTACTTTTCGTAGCTATCATAAGTGGTATTGATCCTTATCTTTTTCCAGTTCTTGGGGTCGGGGGAATGCTTTCAACTTTTCCCCATTGAGTATGATGTTGCCTATGGGTTTGTTACATATGACATTAATTATTTTGATGTATGTTCTTCTTCTGTCAAGTTTGTTGAGGGTTTTCATTATGAAGGGATGCTAGATATTTTCAAATGCTTCTTCTGCATCTGTGGAGGTGATCATATTGTCTTTGTTTTTTTTCTGTTGATGTATTTAATCGTAATTGATTGATTTGTGTATATTGAATTATCCTTGCCTTCCTGGGTTGAAAATTATTTGACCATGGTGAATTATCTTTTTGATATGCTATTAATTCTATTTGCTAAAATTTCATTGACACCTTTTGCCTGTATTTTCTTTTTTTTTTTTGAGACAGAGTCTCACTATGTTGCCCTCAGTAGGGTGCAGTGACGTCACAGCTCACAGCAACCTCAAACTCTTGGGCTTAAGTGATTCTCTTGCCTCAGCGTCCCAAGTAGCTGGGACTACAGGCGCCAACCACAATGCCTGGCTATGTGTTTTTGTTGTTGTTGAGGTTGTCATCATCATGGGTTAGCTGGCCCAGGCCAGGTTCAAACCCACCAGCCTTGGTGTATATGGCTGGCACCCTAACCACTGTGCTATGGGTGCCGAATTTTGCCTGTATTTTCATAAAGAATATTTTTCCCTAGTTTTCTTTTTTGTTGTGTCCTTTCCTGGCTTTGGCATCAGAGTTGTATTGACATTGTAGAATGAGTTAGGTTGAATTCCTACTTTCTCAATGTGATGTAGCAGGTTCAATAGAATAGGTGCCAGCTCGTCTTTGTAGATCTGGTAGAATATTGTGGATCTTTCTGGTCTGGGGCTTTGTTATTGTTGTTGTTGGGAGTTGTTTTACTAATAATTCAGTCTTACACTCTTTATTGGTCTCTTTAGGGTTTCTATTTCTTTCTGATTCAAGCTAGGGGAGGTTGTGCATTTCCAAAGTATATCCATTTATTTCTTCTATAGTTTCTAGTTTGTATATGTAGGTTTCCATAGTAGTCTCAGATGATACTTTGTATTTCTATGAATTTAGTTGAAATATCCTTTTTTTTGTTTCTAATTGAGCTTATATGAGTTTTTTACATGTCGTTATCAGTCTACCTGAAGGCCCGTTGGATTTGGTTATCTTTTCAAAGAACCAACTTTTTGTTTCATCGATCCTTTGTGTGTGTGTGTGTGTGTGTGTGTGTATTTTCATTATATTGAGTTCTTTTCTGAGCTTTGTTATTTCTTTTATTCTGTGATCATTACGTTTGGTTTGTTCTTTTCTTTTTTATTCCTTTAAATGTGACATTAAGCTGGTAATTTTTGACCTTTCTGCTCTTAGCACTGCTTTTACTTTATCCCATAGATTTTGGGAACTTTTGTTCTCCTTGTCATTTAGTTTGAAAAATCTTTTTATTTCCATATTTATCATATATCCAAGGATAGTATGTTGTTTTTTGAGAACTAGTTGTGGCATTTTTCTTTTACCTCTTATATATAGGAATCCAAAATTGTTAATTTGTACATTTATATACTTCATTAATTAGTCTTTTTACATGTATCGCTGGTGAATTTAGAAATTTCCTTCAACATATCTAAGAACCACTTAAAATTGATGGTGTGTTTACAGTCTCAACTCTGTAGCCTTTTTAATACCCCAAGAACCCCTATGAAACCCCTTTATGAAACCTGGGTCCAACTCTCACACACTGGAAGGAATAGTACTTACTATTGCCTGGAGGCATCTGATAGTTTGAGTTATTCTGTAAATGTTTTCTGTGGAATTTTATAGCAAAGGTAAAGAAAGTGTGCATGTGTAGGGGTGTCAGTCCAGTTCTCTATTAAAGAGATGGAGATAATTTGATCTAAGAGCTGAAACCCCTCTCAGCATGGTTTGTGCTTTTCGGCTTCTCTTCTGCTTTCCTTCACAAAGGCCAATTTCTAACATTTCTATGAAGACAATACACTGTACTCTTATTTTTAAATGTGGAATTTATGTAAAGTTATTTATTTAAATGATATGAATATTACACTTTTACAAACTACTTTAAAATCCAATTTATAGTATAAATGACAGATGTAATAGTGATCTCACCAATGCAGGAACATCTCCTCACTAGTGATTTTAAAATTAGGTTCCTTATTGCCCCATAAAAGCATGAGATCTTTCAAGCTTTTTGTTTATCTTTTTTCCCCATTTGAACTTTATGCTGTTTATGCCTGTATGATTTTTGCAAAGTGAAATTCAAAGTGACGTAAATCTTGTGTAGCAGATTAACATGTTAATTTTTAAAATGAAATCTTTATGAACTTTTAAATTTAAACTAAAGGCATATACTTTTCTTTGGTGTTAAAAAAAATCTTTGGCAAACTGTTAGACCATTTCTAATAAAGTTAAACATAAACCTGCTTTATGACCCTGAAGTTCCACTGCTCCGTCTATACCAGTGGTTCTCAACCTTCCGAACGCTGCAGCCCTTTAATACAGTTCCTGTGGGTCGTGACCCACAGGCTGAGAACTGCTGGTCTGAACCCAAGTGAAATGAGTATATATGTATATCTTCTAAAAGACTTATTAAAAATGGTCAAGGTAGCTTTATACATAATAGCCCCAAATTGAAAACAATACGCATTATATCAGCAGCAAAATATTCAAGTTGTGGTGTTTTCATTCAATGAAACACTCTTTATTCAGTGATTTAAAAAAGTTTAAAATACTGAGATATGCCAACAAAATTATTATGTAGAGTGAAAGAAACAAGATAGAAAATAGTGCATTCTCAGGAAGACCAGGCAAACTAATCTATGATGACAGAAGTTAGAATGGGTACCTCAGGGAGCTGAGGATGGATGGGAAGAGGGTGAAGAAACTTTCTGGGTGATGAAAAGGTTCATGTTTTGATAAGAGTGGTGTTTTTAAGTGTTTCCATATGTAATAATTCATTGAGCTCTGTGTGTATAAGGTCTGTGCATCTTACTTATCCCTCAGTAAAATGCTGTAAGAAAAGGAAAGATAATCCCTTCGTGCTTGACTTTCTTATTCTTTGCTATGTGTATTAAATTAAGGATTTGGACTAATTTGACTTGGTATTCATTAGGTTAACTTTGCTGTTCTTATGTTTTTCCTTTCTTCTTCCTTTTTTGTCCTACTTTCTCCTTATCTTTCCCTTAGTCTTAACCTTGACTTAGTTCCTGTTCTTACTATACTCTTTAGAACAGCAGTGTATTGACTTCTGGGGGTTGCTTCTACCCCGGATGCCAACTCTGCATTTGTGTCAGTCTCTACCATCCCTGGGCTGGTTCTTTATGTGCCTCAATAGCCTCTGCTACGACAAGTGGACTTATTTTTGTATGAAATGAATGGAGTCTTAATCATGTGGTATGAAGGCTTAATTCAAATGAAATATTACAGAATTTACAGTGAACTTTGCTTTCTATAAAAGCTTTATATTCATTTTTGTGATTTGTCAGAACAGATATATGTATGTTCTACTAAATAACCTCTTGGTACTTAAAATGACTTGATATATAGTTGTAAGTTGTGATTTTTTTATTATGGAATTTTCCAAACTTTTATAAAAGTAGAGAGAACAAGGTAGTTAAGATAGTGAACACCCCGTACCCATTACCACCCTCATCAGTTATTAACACATGGCAGCCATCCAGTTTTGTTTCTTATCTGTCTCCACCTGGATTATTTTCAAGCAAATCTCAGATATTATCACTTCATCCATCAATGTATCTTTAAGATACATACTGAATTTTAAGTTAAAGATTCTTTAAAAAGAACTAACCACAATATCATTATCAAGGAAATAAAACAATTCCTTAATCTTAAATTTTTTCATTGTTGGTTTATTCAAATAAAGATTTAAAGGAGGACCATTTATTGCATTTGGTTGCTAATGTCTGTTTAGCTTCTTTTAAGATATAAAATCCTTTTCCTTTTTTTTTATTTTTCAATATTGGTTATTTATATCTTTCAGTGGAGTAATCATATTAGTTTATTTTAAGAGAAAGCATTAACAAGTTTAACAATATTGGTTGTTTGTTGAAGAAAAGAGAGAATTTGTCCTGTAGAATTTCCATATTCTTGGTTTTGCTAACTGTATACCTGTGGTGTGGTAGAGTCTATTTGCCTCTCCTCTGTATTTCCTGTAAACTGATAACCTAGATAGATTTAGGATTGAATTTTTTTTGCAAGACAGTTTTATAAGTAGTTTCCTAATCATCTCTTATTTTAAAAATTTATCATTTGGGTCAGTTATCATCAGCCTGATTCATCCATTATCAAGTTCCCCATCAACGTTTGACCTAATGGCTGTAGCAGCTTGCAGATACTTAGAAGATCATTATTTTAATCAGGAGTTGCAAAATATTGATATTTTTGGTCATTGTGTTTGATTGTATTTGGTAGCTGGAATTCTTCTGCTAATAGATGAAGAACTTTTTCCTTATCATCTGTTTGCTCTGAGTATGATTTATTCAGCAAAGGCAAGATAAGTGCCTGGTTCTTTCCCATTATTTATCAGTGTCATGTCTAGATGGAATCAGCCATTTTTCTAAGAAATGTTGTTTTTCTAAAATTGGAGATGGTAATTATAAACCAAACTTGGAATCCTGGCTGTCTTCATTGCTGACAGACTGGTCATTTCTTTTAGGGTTCTTGAGTGGATCACACTAGGAAATATTGTATAATTTTTAGAGAGAATATAAAATCCTGAATTTTATTTTCATACATACATTTATATTTTTATCTTTATTAGACTAAAGATAATATGAAATACACACTATTTGGTGTGACCTCCAAGGTATATCATTAAGTTAAAGGGAGAAAAAAACCAAGGTAGCAAGGTGTGTATTCTTCTTTTTTATAGCAGTTTTATATATTAGTATGGACATTTATACAACTGTATTCATTGCTAATGTTTAGTTATTTGATTACCAAAGTACAAATAAAATTATTCACAGGTGATGTATTTAATGATTAAAAACATGCAAGCTTTCTGGGGTAAGTAATGAAGTTCAGTACTTTTAAAAATACTATTCAAACTAAGTAATCTAAGAATCTCTATTTACTTTTGTTTGAACAGTATGACTGCACACTTGAATTTTTTGTTATTAATGTATAGACAATGTTGCTAAAATCCCAAAGAGGTTTTATGAGAAACTATTTTCTTGTTCTTTTTACTTCGTTTACGTACTTCCTAGGAAAATCATACTGGTAGGCCATCCACTCCCACTTTCCTTCATGATAATTAAATGTAGTATAAATATAGCTTGCTTGATTTATTGTGAAAATATTTCACTTGTGTGCTTTTAATATTTTTTTTAAACAGGTAGTATAACTCCAACTGTGGAACTGAATGGGCTTGCTATGAAAAGGGGAGAGCCTGCCATCTACAGGCCATTAGATCCCAAGCCATTCCCAAATTATAGAGCTAATTACAACTTTCGGGGCATGTACAACCAGAGGTTTGTATGTCTTCTTTGGTTTTGTTCTTATTTATTATTGTATGTATATTATAAAAGTTTCTGAAACTCAAAGAGTTATTTTCATTGTAAACACAAATGACTTTGGGTATTTTTCAGGAGATTTAGATAAATAAGGTTGACAAAGGAGTATTTGAAGTAATAAATTAAAGAAAACCTCACAATATTCAGGAACTAGTTTTTATTGAGTCACGAGAACCCTGTATTTGTTGCAGGCAGGACCGAGTTTTAAAATCATTCTAAAACCTCACAATATTCAGGAACTAGTTTTTATTGAGTCATGAGAACCCTGTATTTGTTGCAGGCAGGACCGAGTTTTAAAATCGTTCTACAGTTATAGGGCTGACTTCCCTGTGGACTTTCTTATTCATTCACCAAGTAGAGCTCAGTGCTTAATTTGTATAAATGCATTAATGAACATGAATGTTGGTAAGGATTTACCTAGACTTTCTGCACATTGCATGACTTTGTGTGATAGTTGTTGAGTGTTACAGAATTTTCTTTTAACGTGACAGAAGTTTCAAAAATAAAGTTTAGTGTTCTTTCTGATCATAAAAGTAATATAAAGTCATAGACAACTTATTGTAGATAATGTGGAAAATGCTGAAAGGTAAAAAGAAAATGTAAGTAATTTGCAATCCCACAGTCAGCCACCTTTACTATTTTATGTACTTTACATTCTTTTTTCTTTGCATACAAGTGTAGTTAACCAAATTGAAGTTGGTTAAATATGCAGTTTCTATAGTATTCTATGGAGCTCTAATATACATGCAGTAAAATGCACAAATCTCGTGTCTATCTTGATGGTTTTATTTTATACTTTTGTTTTTTGTGTATATGCATTTATACTTTATTTGAGGACTTTTTATATGTGTATATCTGATCACCACTCAGATCAAGATACAGAATGTTCCCATTACCCCTAAGAGTTTCCTCAGAGCTCTTTGCAGTTGACATACTCCCCCTTCCAGAAGGAACCACTATTATATGACCATAATTTAGTTGTACCTATTGTTAACTTTCACAAAAATTGCCTCATACAGTTTTTACTTTGTATCTGGCTTCTTTTACTTTGTATTATGGTTTTCTTGTTTTTGTTTGTTTGTTTTTGAGACAGACTCTCACTCCCATGTCCTGGGTAGAATATAGTGGTGCCATTGCTCATAACAACCTCGAACTCTTAGGCTCAAGTGATCCTCTTGTTTCAGCCTCCCAGGTAGTTGAGATTATAGGCACGCCACAATGCTGAGCTAGTTTTTGTATTTTACTAGAGATGGGGGTCTCACTCTTGGTTAGTCTGTTCTTGAACTCTTGAGCTTACATTATTTACCCTTGGCCTCCCAGAGTGCTAGAATTATAGGGGTGAGCCACTGTATCTGGCCTCTGGGTTTTTGTTTGTTTAGTTTTTAGATTCATTCATGTTGTTTATATCTGGGGTTTTTTTTTATTGCTGAATAGTGTTCTTTGTATGAATATATTATAACTTGTGTATCCTGTATATGCACCATGATACCCTGTTTTTACTTAATATAGTGACCATTTGCCATATCTTTTGAGAAATAATTTTGATGGTTGTAAAATACTTCATATAGTTTCGTAAGGTATATTCAGTAAACATATGCCTATTTTTGATCATCTAGATCATCCCTTCTTCCCTTTGCTGTCTAATAAAAAGAATCCTGCAATAAACAATCTTTATGGGCAAAACTGTTCGTATCGCTGATTATTTCCTTAAGATTGATTACTGTAAGCGGAATATATATATGTTTGTGTTTTTTTTTAGTTGTTTTTTTTTTTTTTTTTTTTGAGAAAGTGTCTCACTGTTGCACCCTCAGTAGAGTGCTGTGGCATTACAGCTCACAGCAACCTCAAACTCTTGGATGTAAGTGATTCACTTTGCCTTAGCTGCCCAAGTAGCTGGGACTACAGGCACCTGCCAAAATGCCTGGTTATTTTTTTGTTGTTGTTGCAGTTATCATCATTATTGTTTTAGCTGGTGCAGGCAGGGTTCAAACCTGCCAGCCTCCGTGTATGTGATTGGCACCTTAACCACTGAGCTGCGGGTGCTGCCCTATATTAATATTTTATAGTAAAATGAGGATACTTACTTCACTCTGACAATAGTGAGTTTAAAAATAATTGTTCTATAGCTAAAATGTAGCATTTTTAAAGTTCAATTTTATTAACTGCTAGTGAAGCAGGTTTTCAGATTTTTACTTTTTATGATTTTTTATTTTTTATTTATTTTTATTTTTTGTTGTGATTTATTTTAGTGTGCTAATTTTTATCACATTGCTTGACTAAATGTTTGTATGTTGAGGATGTTAGCATTTAGTCTCTTTTATTTATTGTATTTTTCCTGCTTTTAAAAATTTGGCTTTTAATTTTGTGTTTGTTGTTAATGTACTGTAATTTTAAATGTTACATGGTCTAATCTAGTAATTTTTTTCTTATTTCTTCTATTGCTTTTATGCCTAAGATGTTCTTTCCCACATGTAGTCAGATATTTGCTGATGTTTTTGTTTATGTTTTTGTGTATTTATTGATACCACAACTCAGATGTGTAGAGAAGATAATATGTTTAGTCTGTATATAATCTGACAGTTTTTGGTATCTTGCTTGGTATAGAAAAATTACTTTTAATGCTAGCCATTTACAATTTACTCTTATTCAGACTGTAAATCGTTCTACTTTATTTATTTATTTATTTTTCTTTTTTTTGAGACAGAGCCTCAAGCTGTCACCCTGGATAGGGTGCTTTCACATCACAGCTCACATCAACCTCCAATTCCTGGACTCAAGCGAGTCTCCTGCCTCCGCCTCCCAAGTAGCTGGGACTACAGGCGCCCACCACAACGCGCGGCCATTTTTTGGTTGCAGCCGTCATTGTTGTTTGGGGGGCCCAGGCTGCATTCGACCCCATCAGCTCAGGTGTACGTGGCTGGTGCCTTAGCCTGTTGAACCACAGGCGCCAAGCCAATGCTATGCTATTTTCGAGGCGAAGATACCACTGTACCATTGAATTAGTAATGTCCCCTATATGTCCCTGAAGCTGAGAAACTGGCCCCTATTTTTGCCTACTACATGTTTTGAAGCCCAGCAGAGTGTGAGGTGGTGGCTCCAGCACGCCGGCTGGTGTAGTGTGAGGCAGACTCTAGCCTCAGGGGTGGGGCTGCTGTGTGGTTTCTCCAGGTGCAGCAGCCAGGGGCTGGGGCTGCTTCTGCCTTCTCTCTGGCAGTTGCCATTGGGGTTAAGCATGGCCAGTGATGCGCTTCATAACAGTTGCACACAACTGCTTGGGTGTTTTGCTGGTAGGAAGCCACAATCAAGGACTCCTGGGAGCCCTGAGCACATGGCACCCTCACTTGAGCCTGACAACAGGCAGGGGTGAATAAGGCACACGAAGCCACACTAGGCCAAGGGTCCAAGTGGCACTCCAGGAAAATGGAAGAGGGCGGGCCACTGATGGTCATTCCCCTGGACCACATACATCCTACAAAAAGGCCTGTTGCTGGTTGAGGCTCTCTGGGCCCCTCACGTGCAGCACTGCCTTGGACCTGGGTATCCAGCCACCATTTATACCTACCTGCCAGTGTTTTCCTTGCCTCCACCCATTCGTCTATTCCAGAAACAATGGAATGTTCAACTTTGTAAATTCTGTTGCTTAACAGAAATTTTCTTTTAATGTCTAAATGTTCTAAAGATGAGAGTGGGGGTAAGGAGGTATAGGAAAAGCAGTGTCTCTTGGAAAACACACATGCATCCACATACAAAGTCCTCTGAGCTTTAAACATTCCTTGCAACTTCAATGATCATCTATCCTATCCGGAATCTTCTGAAATGGTTAAGCCAAGAATTTCAGTCGTGAATATTTCTGCAGTGATTTCATCTGGAAGTTCTTCTTCAAGACAAATTTCTGCACCTAGCCAAATAAGAAAAGAAAACCTAATGCCTGCACAATGATTAGGTTTCTAACCCAAAAGTATTTTCCAAAAACACAAGAAAATGCTACTAAACAAAAGCAAGAGATACTTTGTATTACTGGTTTAGCTTTGTTTTCTTGAAAACCCTTTGATGACAGTGGGAGTGTATAGCACACCCCCAGGGTGAGGGTCTCAACTACAATTTAACCTTTACCTTAGAAACAAACACAATAGAACCTAAACATTTGTACCCTCATATTAATCTGGAGGAAAAAAGAAAAAGAAAACCGTTAGGTAGAAATTGGCTAAAATCCCTCCTTTATGGAATGAAGCGCTGTCAACCAAAATCTCTGCAAACCTCCCCGGAAACCCTTAACCACATGGTATCAATGTTTTGACTATGTCTAGGTTCCTAGGAACATGACATAAATGTGTAACAAAGGGCAAGGTTAGAGTCCGAGATCCAAGGTATGCAAACCTTATAGATTGGAAATTACCCACGAGATACTAGAGTCTAGAGCTATTCGAGTCTGGGGAAGTTGTTTAACGTGACACAGGGAATGGACAATGACAGGAGAGGAAGAAGGGAGACTGCGGAGTGCCCTGCTCCCCCTGCCCCAAGCTTCTCAGTGGAGATGCTCTAGCACTGGCGGGCCCAGAAGCAGGCTGCTTGGATTTCTTCCCCTGAGGTGAAATTCACAACCCTAGCTTCAGGTTCAGGGATGGAGGAAGAAGGTGAAAAATACCTAGGCTGTAGCAGGAAGGGAGAGGAGGAGGAGGACCTTTTTTTTTATTTTGAGACAGAGTCTCACTATGTTGCCCTTGGTAGCATGCTGTGCCATCACAGCTCACGGCAACCTCCAACTCCTGGGCTTAAGAGATTCTCTTGCCTCAGCCTCCTGAGTAGCTGGGGCTACAGGCACCTGCCACAACCTCCGGCTATTTTTTTTTCTTTTTTTTTGGTTGCAGTTGTCATTGTTTAGCAGGCTTGGGCCAGGCTTGAACCGCCAGCCTTGATGCATGTGGTGGGTGCCCTACTCATTGAGCTACAGGCACCAAGCCAAGAAGGAGGATCTTTAAAGGCTTTAAAGTTCAGGCAGCTTAAAGCTGGGCTCAAGCTGCCCTCTTATCTCTCTTGGCAAACCTCTTCTGAAACAGCTGAAAACTGTATCCTCTGCTGGTGGCCAATATTCACCCGCCCAAGCTGGAAAGATGAACAGTTCCGTGGAATAAAGGGGAAAACAAGGCCAGCAGACACAAAAGAAGAGCAGAGCAAGGGAACAAAAGGCTTCCCTCTCTTAGACATAACTACGGCTCAGTGATCTTTTCATAACTTATTCATGTGGGATTCCCAACAGACTTACTTTGTTGTGTGCATAGTCTTAAGGAGAGTGGCTTGCACCGATCAGGAGAAACAAATGCACTAAGTTGGCAAATGAGTGTGCCCCAGCTACATGCTCAGACAAAGCCAGCCACAGTACCTTTGAAGGAAGAGGTTGCAGGCTCAGATTTCCACCCTTCAGGATTCAGGCCAAACAGTGTAGCAAAGCAATCAGACATCTCCTCTTCTGTCATGTGCTCACCTGGGTGTTACAAAGTGGAAAGGTGGCTGTTTAGCTCTTGGGGCTAAGCATAATATCAGGGCTTAGGGTTATTGCTTAGAGGTCTTAAAGAAATGTATTCTACTATTTCCTTTTATTAGACACAAAATAAATCTAGAGAGTCCCATGCTGCTGCTATATATCCTTCCTTACATGGTGTTAAAAAGGTCACTCCAACCAGGGAGAATATGTGAGGGCTTGTATAGAGAAATAAGGCAACTGGCTGATAAGACTGGACTTGGCTTTATTACACATTCTTTCACATAAGAACCATCTAGTTTGGCTTGGCGCCTGTGGCTCAATGGGCTAAGGTGCCAGCCACGTACACCTGAGTTGGCGGGTTCGAATCCAGCCTGGGCCCGCCAAACAACAATGAGGGCTGCAACAAAAAAAGGCCGGGCGTTGTGGTGGGCGCCTATAGTCCCAGCTACTTGGGAGGCAGAGGCAGGAGACTCACTTGAGCCCAGGAATTGGAGATTGCTGTGGACTGTGATGCCACAGCACTCTATCCAGGGTGACAGCTTGAGGCTCTGTCTCAAAAAAAAAAAAAGAACTACCTAGTTTGACTGGGATGAAAATGTCATCTAGAGATAAAGCCAACTTGATTTTCTCACATGAAATAACAAGGAAAAGAGTAAGTAAAAATAAAAAGGCTTACATTGTTGTGGTTTCACTTCCCAAATGCATCCCACTCTTAAGGTACCCCTGAGAGACTGATAAACTGGCATTTTTATTCTCATTTCACAAGTGAGGATACTGAGTCTCTCAGAGTTTCAGGAAGATGGAACAAGAAACTCATTATTCTGGGCCAGGCGCGGTGGCTCCCACCTATAACCTAACACTCTGGGAGGTTGAGGTGCGTGGATCACCTGAGTTCAGGACTTCAAGTCCAGCCTGAGCAAGAGCAAGACCCCATCTCTAAAAATAGCAGGCCACTGTGGTGGGAGCCAGCAGTCCTAGCTGCTCGGGAGGCTGAGCCAAGAGCATTGTTTGAGCCCAGGAGTTTGAGGTTACTGTGAGCTGTGAGGCCACAGCACTCTATCAAGGGCAATAAAGTAAGACTCTATCTCTAAAGAAAAAAAAAAAAAGCATCTTATTCTTTTGGTTTCTAGGTCAGGGCCTTTCTCATTATTTCATGCTGCCAGATGTGTAGGTTGATAAGCAGCATCCCTCATGGCTGACACCCTATCAGATTGTTGTCCTTTCACGAAGGGTGAAGATCCCAGAGGGTCTGTCTCCTCACACTCCGTTCTCTCCGTTGGGCATACACTTGGATGTCACCAGATACCCTTATTAGTGTACGTACCTTTAGTTAGGAGCAGTCTCAGGAAGTCCTCTCTTTGAATAGCCTTTTTTCCTTTTGAATTGGTATAACCGAGAACATTAAAGCTCTCTTGGATGCCACTCATGGTGTTACCAAAAGGTGGCCTATGATTAACATAAACTTTGAGGAAATCTGGTAAGTTGATTTTGTCAATTAGCTTTCCCGTTTCCACGTACTCACTAAATTTGATTTCGTTAAACATATCATCAATCTAGGAAAAAGATTTTTAAAAAAGACTGTAGTCAACAGAAAAATACTCAAATATACTTCTAAAAATTGGAGAGTAACAGAAAAATATTCACAGTTAGCCTAGAACATGTCTGTTACATGTTGACTTGTGCCCTCCAGGATATAGGACAGGACCTCCAGGACCTCAGAATATGACCCTGTTGGAAGTAGGATCATTCCAAATATAATTTGTTAAGAAGTGGTCATACTGGCTCGGCGCCTGTGGCTCAACCTGCTAAGGTGCCAGCCACATATACCTGAGCTGGTGGGTTCGAATCCAGCCCAGGCCCGCCAAACAACAATGATGCTGCAACCCCCCCCAAAATAACCAGGCGTTGTGACGGGCGCCTGTGGTCCCAGTACTTGGGAGGCAGAGGCAGAAGAATTGCTTGAGCCCAGGAGTTGGAGGTTGCTGTGAGCTGTGATGCCATGGCCCTCTATCCAGGGTGACAGCTTGAGGCTCTGTCTCAAAAAAAAAAAAAAAAAAAAGAAAAAAAAGAAGTGGTCATATTGGGCAGCGCCTGTGACTCAAGGGGTAGGGCGCCCCCATATACCAAAGGTGGCAGGTTCAAACCCAGCCCTGGCCAAACTGCAACAACAAAAAATAGTTGGGCGTTGTGGTGGGCACCTGTAGTGCCAGCTACTTGGAAGGCTGAGGCAAGAGAATTGCCTAAGCCCAGGAGTTGGAGGTTGCTGCGAGCTGTGACCCCATAGCACTCTACCGAGGGTGATAAAGTGAGACTCTGTTTCTACACACACACAAAAAAGTGATCATACTTTCATACATGACTGAAGTAGCTTCGGCCTTTAATCCAGTACGACTGGTGTCCTCATGAGAAGAGGAGAGAAACACACAAGGAGAAGATGGCACGTGAGGAAGAGGTGTGGGTGATACTGCTGTAAGCCACGGAATTCCAAGGATTGCTGGCAACCACCAGAAGCTGGAAGAGGCAAAGAAAGATTCTCCCCAACAGGGGCACATGGCCTGTTAAGGACATAATTTTGGCCTGGCGCAGTGGCTCAGGCCTGTAATCCTAGCACTCTGAGAGGCTGAGGCGGGTGGATTGCTTGAGCTCACGAGTTTGAGACTAAGCAAAAGTGAGACCCCATTTCTACTAAAAATAGAAAAAATGAGGCAAGAGGATCACTTGAGTGCAAGAGTTGGAGGTTGCTGTGAGTTATGATGCCACGGTACTCTACCCAGGACGACTAAAAAGACCTTAGTTTTGAACTTTTGGAAAAGAATAAATTTCTGTGGTTTTAAGTCATCTAGTTTGTGGTACTCTGTCATGGCAGCCTGAAGACAGTATCAAACTCATCAATCCCTGTACGTATACAATCTGAGCACAAACACTGTCACCAATACTGTTTCATTATATTCTTATATATAAGGACCTTACACCTAAGGACCTAACAGTGTATCAACTACTTCCTTGCCTATGAAGCAGATATTAGTTTAATTTTAAAGACAGAACTGTCAAGAATTTAGAAATTAGGAGGCTCCTGCAGCTCAGTGGGTAGGGCGCAGGCCACATACACTGAGGCTGGCGGGGTCAAACACGGCTGGGTCAGCTAAAACAACAATGACTACTGCAACAAAAACAAAAACCAGCCGTTTGTTGTGGTGGGTGCCTGTAGTCCCAGCTACTTGGGAGGCTAAGGCAAGAGAATCACTTAAACCCAAGAGTTGGAAGTTGCTGTGAGCTGTGATGCCATGGCACTGTACCAAGGGCGACAAAGACTCTGTCTCAAAAAAAAAAAAAAAAAAGAGATAAGGTCTTGCTATGTCATCTAGGCTGGAGTGTGTGGCTGCTTATAGCCCTCACTAAAGCTTGAAACTTCTGGGATCAAGTGATCTTCCTGCCTCAGTATCTCAAGTATCTGGGATTTACAGGTATGTCACTATTGCATTGGGCTGGAAAACTTAATATTGTTGTGATGCTCTCCAGATCTATGGATTCAACCTAAACCCTATCAAAATCCCAGTTGGCTTGTTTTGTGCAAAAATTTTCAAGCTGGGGCTGAGCACAATGGTTCACTCCTGTAATCCTAGCCCTCTGGGAGGCCGAGGCAGGTGGGTTGCCGAAACTCATGGGTTCAAGACCAGTCGGAGCCAGAGAGAAACTCCACATCTAAAAATAGCCAGGCATTGTGGCGGGCACCTGTAGTCCTAGCTACTCAGGAGGCTGAGGCAAGAAGATCGCTTAAGCCCAAGAGTTTGAAGTTGCTGTGAGCTATAGACACCACAGCCCTCTACGCAGGGTGATAAAGTGAGACTCTGGCTAAAAAAAAAAAAAGAAAAATTCAAGCTGGTTTTAAAATTCAAATTGCAAGGTAAAAAAAGAATACCCAGGCCAGGTGGGGTGGCTCATGCCTTTAATCCTAGCACCTTGGGAGGCTGAAGTAGAAGGATCACTTGAGCCTAGAAGTTGATGCCACTGCCCTCCTTTATGTTGGGTGACAGAGAAAGACTATATCCAAAAAAAAAAAAAAAGCATAGCCAAGATAATTTTAAAAGAACCAAGTTGAAGAACTCACACTTGCCAATTTCAAAACTTAACTACAAAGCTGCAGTAATCTAGACAGAGTGGTTCTGACAAAAAGGTAAATAGTTCAATGAAACAGTGTAAACACTCACTTTCTTTATCTATTGATTTTTGACAAGGATGCCAGGTGAGCTCAATAAGGAAAGACGGTCATTTCATCAAACGATGCTGAGACAACGGGGCACCTCATGCAGCGTGTGGACTCCCTTCCTTACGCCCCATGCAGAAGTGAACTCCAAATGAGTCAGACCTAGATGTATAAGCTTGGACTATAAAACTCTCAGAAGAACACACAGGTGTAAATCTTTGTGATTTGTATTAGAAAAGTCTTCCTAGATATGATGCCGCAAAGCACAAAGTGACAAAAGAAAAATGGAAAGAAAACTGGACTTCATCAAAATTAAAAACTTTTGTGCTTCAAAGGACACCATCAAGAAAGTGAAAAGACATACCACAGAAAGGGAGAAAATACTTGCAGATCATATGTATGATAAGGGATTTGCATCCAGAAAATGCAGAGAAAATTTTTGCTCAATGACGAAAAGACAAACCCATTAAAAAGTGGGCAAATGATTTGAATAGATATTTCTGCAAGAAGCTAAATGAATGGTCGGTAAGCACATGAAAAGATGCTCAAATCATTAGCAACTGGCGAAATACAAATCCAAACCACAGTGAGATACCACTTCCTACCACCAGGACAGCTGAAATTGGAAAGACACATACTAATAAATGTAGGTGAGGATGTGGAGAAATTGAAACTCCGATATGCTGCTGGTAGGAATGTAAACTGGTGCAGCTGCCATGGAAAACGTTTGGCCATAAGAGATCAAGCATAGTGTTTCCATGTGTCTCAGTAATTCCTCACCTAGGTATATGCCTAAGAGAAGGGAAACATATATCCACACACAAACTTGTACACAAATAGTCACAACAGCATTGTAATAATGCTGTGAAGTGAAAAATAGCCAAAGGTCTATCAGCTGGGAAGTGGCCAAATTAAAGGTGGTCTACCCATACAATGGGATATTATTCAGCCATAAAAAGGAACAAAACTACTGACACATGCTATGACTGGACAGACCTGGAAAACATTACACTAAACGAATGAAGCCACCCACTAATCCAAACCAGACAAAAACTACAACATACGGCCGGGCGCAGTGGCTCATGCCTGTCATTCCAGCACTCTGGGAGGTCAAGGCGAGTGGATTACCTGAGCTCACAGGTTCAAGACCAGCCTGAGCCAGAGTGAGACCTCATCTCTAAAAACAGCTGGTTGTTGTGGGGTGAGTCTGTACTTCCAGCTACTTGGGAGGCTGAAGCAAGAGAAGCGCTTATGCCCAAGAGTTTGCTGTGACGCCACAGCACTCTACTCCGGGCAACAAAAACAAAACAAAACAAAGCAAACAAACAAAACAAACAAAACACCCCGCAGCATACTATAGTTTCCACTCATGAAATAGCCAGGGTAGGCAAGTCCACAGTGCTAGAAAATGATTAATTAGTGATCGGCTGTGGCTGGAAAGGTGGGGTTTGGGAGAAACAGGAAGTACTGCTAATGGGTATGGGTTTCTCTTTTGGATGGTGATTTGTTTTCGTTTTTGTTTTAGGACACCCTTTCCCTAATAAAGAAGAAAGGCACCAATACCTTTGTGTTCCCCCCCTTCCCTGTGCCATCTTATGACCTCTGTCCCAGGCAACCACTATCTGAATTTTCCTTTTGTCACTACCTCACTATTTTGTGTAGTTTCATTACATGTGTACATATCCCTAACCCACCGATTGTTTCCTTTTGTTTCAAAGACATTTTTAAAAGGAGATCATTTTAGACCCAGGCACTTGTTGCTCTCAAGTTACAGGATATAACTCATTTCATTTCATTCACTTTCAGACTTCTGTCACTTAGCTTCATGCCTCTGTATGACGTGAAAAGAAAACGTGATATTTTGCCCTAAGAACTTCAAGATATTCCCTAGGGGCTACCTTAGGCCACCTCACCTTAGTTCATTAACAGCATCTGATCAGGGCTAACAGCTGTAACTCCAAGTTCCTAGATTCATTTTTTGAGAAAAGCTTTCTTTTTCCCCACTAGCAGATAACCAGGTGATTGTACTACTACCGTTACCCCCCAGAGAATCTAGGCTCACAAGAATTTTTAGATACTCATTCTTTGCAACTTAAAAAAAGTAATAAACTTTCCCCTCCTCTGTGGGATGCAGCTATGCTCACCACTATACCACCAACACCGCTACCCCTCCTCTTTGGAAAGTCATGCGTTGTGTATTTTCCAAATTTTCTAGAATGAGCAAAGTGTGCTGACATGTCTGGATTCAGGTGGAAATGTGGTGCCAGTGAATGCAGGGCTCCTCACAGGACTCGTTATGTCACTGGCAAAACACAAGGAAGAGAGAAATAAAATTAAAAAAACAAACCAACCATTCCTCCCTGCCATCAGCCTCTCTCTGCGCATTTGTTTTGTCCCATGATATAGTAGTCAGATGAAATTTGGAAACCCTCATTATGCCTGGCAAAGGGCTAGGAAATAGTAACTTATTTTAACATTTATGTTTTAAACTAATATGTTTCCCAATAAATTGTGGGATATGGAATTTTACAAAGAGAAAATAAGAGCCACAGAAAAGTGGGAAATAATTCACCACCTCCCCCCCTCCAAATAGGAATTCTACTTTGGTCTGTGAGAATGAATCAAGAAGTAAATCTATCTTTGTGTGCAATAATTACCAACAGGTAACCAATCCGGTGACTTAGGGGGCGAAGGTGGGAGGATCACTTGAGGCCAGGAGTTTTAAGACCAACTTGGGCAATATAGTAAGACCCTATCTCTAAAATTCAAAAATTAGTCAGGCGTGTACTGTGATCATGCACTGCACTCCATCAGTCTAGGCAACAAAAGTGAGACTCTGTCTCTAAAAAGAAAAAAAAAAGGTGTTCGGCTTGCAATTTCTCCCTATCCCACTCAGTCAATGTAGAACAGAAATTCAGAGAACATCAATTTTTCTTTTTATTCTTTTTTTGTGACAGAGTCTTACTCGGTCGCCCTCAGTAGAGTGCTGTGGCGTCACAGCAACCTCCAACTCTTGGACTTAAGTGATTCTCTTGCCTCAGCCTCCCTAGTAGCTGGGATTATAGGCGTCCACAACAACACCCAGGTATTTTTTGTTGCAGTTGCCATTGCTGTTTTAGCTGGCTGGGGCCGAGTTCAAACCCACTACCCTGGGTATATGGGGCTGGCGCTCTACCCACTGAGCTACAGGTACTGTCCAAGAGAACACCAGTTTTTCAAAGCAATGCCATACTAGCCTGTCTGGAGCACCCTCTACCCTTATGTCTTGGTCTAGCCCTGAGTATCAAGAAAAAAACCAAAAATCTATAATCTAACCATATGATCATAATTTCTGTGAAAGAGTTGGGTTTTCTTCCATGCACATAAAATATATGCATATACTTTACAAAAAAAAATGGTATCATATTACATAATTTTGTATCCTGCCTTAACATTGTATCTAAATGATTGCCTAGTATTTTCAGAGAAGCCACATAATCTCAATGCAATATTCCAGGAATGGCTGTTTGAAATAACATTACTGGTTACAGATACAAATGAACCATTATTGATACTATATAAGTAGCTATAAATGGTAACACTGTTTTATATGAGTGTTATACTATGTATAAGTGCATATTAAATTATGTATAATTTTTTTTTGTTACTTTTTTTTTTTTTTTTTGTAGAGACAGAGTCTCACTTTATCACCCTGGGTAGAGTGCCCTGGCGTCACACTGCTCACAGCAACCTCCAGCTCTTGGGCTTAAGCGATTCTCTTGCCTCAGCCTCCCTAGTAGCTGGGATTACAGGCGCCCGCCACAGCGCCCGGCTATAAATTATGTATAATTTTATGTAGAAAGAAAACACTGTCCAGTAGCAATTATTTACATATTATACTATATAATTTTAATAGTATTAATATATACCAATGCCGC
>CAUYON010140058.1:0-17531 GCA_963573935.1 Arctocebus calabarensis | reverse complement strand
TGGTGGAAGGGACTGTATTCATTTGTTTCCTGGCCAAGGAACCCATACACCTATATATACCCTGAGACTAAAGGCCTAAAGGAGGAGATGGGGAAAGACTGGGAGAGAAACGGAGAGAGCTTCTCTCTCCCCACTTGAATTTTCTCCCTCTAACAGATGCCTTAATGTTTTCTGTATTCTTTTCTTTCTTTTCTGTGAATAAATTCTGTCTTACAAAAAAAAAAAAAAAAAAAAAAGAGCTGAGCCAAGAGAAGAGGCAGAAGAATGCACATGAACCATGCTGAGGCTAGCTGCAACCCCAAGGAAACAAATGATTGCTACCAAATCAGTCACCAAAGCGGATGGGAGGCCCCTTCCCCATGAGAACAGCTCGGAGTATACTCTATACAAACAAGTGAGCAGAGTTCAGATCCCTACCTTATTTTATCCCCTGGGAGAGACCTTCTAAAAGCAGAAACTCCTTCCATAGAGAGGACTTATGAATGTGCCATGGCACTCTCCCAACAGGCATAAAAGTGTATACAATTTATATATTCACCACCTGAAATTTTGAACTCCCAGCAGTACCCTTCACTCTCACCCTGAGGTCTAGAGGCCTGTCCCCCATGGAGTCCAGATTCTTGGGAATTTACTCGAGATATGTGGACAGAGTGTGGTCTGTTGTTCATCTGTTCTGATTCTAGAGCACAGTAGTAAGGAGAAGATGGTAAACTGAGGGAACCATATGGAAGAGGGAGAGGAAAAGAGAGAGGCAGTACCCTGCAGCAAAGAGCAGCAGTGACAGGGTGGTAACAAGAGGGCATGCATCCCTGCGGATATTTTGGAGAGACACTCTATCTCTCTGGGTAACCAGAGGATGCTGGGCATCTTCTCCAGTGGCAGTCAATGGCAGAACCATCTTGGGACAGAAATGCAGGCCTCATGAATAAAGTGCATGCGTGAGGCAATACATGCCTGAGCGGGTGTGGCAGGGATGCACGCAGTGATGGCATAAACCCAGGGTAGAGCTGAGCCAGAAGGACTTCTTTAGTGAGTCTAAGAGGCACACGACCATACAGGGATCATAGATGAGAGACAGGCAGTCAGGTAGAGGCTGGAACTGAGAGATGAATCTGAGCTCTAACCACACTCACCCAAAATAGACTGCAGTGGAGACAGACATGCCAGATCTGGGCAGCAGTACAGACTGGGACTGAGACACAATTTCTATGAACTCAAACAGTGTCTTATCCACAGGGAAATATAGCCACTTCAGAAACAAATTCTGCAAGATTGTTCTGTTCTGTCAGCAACATCAATCAAGGGTGGGGCTGAAATGTGTGAACCACAACAACCTCCATTAAGCACCCGAGGTTATCAGGCCTCACCTCTCCCTGACAGATAGTGTCAATAGCAGTGACCTGGCTGTCAAGGTATAGAACTTCCTGTGACTCAAGCAGGTGCAAACTCCTGAAGAATATGGTCATTGCAGGGAAAAGGGTCATAGCCCTGCAGGGTTACAAGTGATGGGGTGTCACATGGGTGCAAGATAGAGAAGGAGGCATCAACTTTACCAGACTAATTCATTTTCTGGATAGGTTCTTCTGACCTCATGGAGAATGAGAGCGAGTCATACTTGACCTGTCAGCAGACACCTGCTATCTAGTTGCTAGAGACAGTTTGAACTCTCCCACCTGCTGAGACTGTTGCTGATTGGGACAATTCATTTGAACCTCTTGAACTGGTCCAATTACCGAAGGACTATCCAAAGTGGTACCCTGGTTGAGTGGTTGTGGGAAGTTTTGATTTTCCTTTTCTAGTTCTTGTCTAATTGCTGGTATTTCTCCACAACTGAGACTTTATCCCAGAGAAACTGAATCACTAGATAAGAACAGACCAGCTAAAAACAAGACAAAGCCACTTACCCCAACAACATGAAGCAGTTCCCCAGTGTCACAGGCCATAGCACTGTATGGGTCCTTTACAAAGCTCTAGCGGAAAAGGGATGGACACTATTCACAGCTCTTGGGCAAAGGACTGGTTCATCACTACTCCAGGAGCCCCCAATCCAACTTCACCTTATCTGTACATCTAGCCAAATGGTGTAAAATATTTATGGGGTGAAATTAGTGGAAAAACTCTCGTAACATGAATATCTAGAATAGATAACCTCCCCACGGAATGACATAGTGGACACAACTGAAGATCCCATTCACAAACAGATCGCCGAGATATCAGAAACTGAATTCAGAATTTGGATTGCAAATTCTGGAGGTAAAGTTGGAATTAGAAATTCAAGGAGCATTTCAAACTTTGTCTCAAGAATTGAATGATTTCAAAGACAAAATAATTAAAGATTTTGAACCATTGAGACAAGAATTTGAAGCCCTTGAAAACCTGAGAGACACAATAAAATCCATTAGTAACAGAATGGAGCAGGCAGAAGAAAAGATTCATGACATTGAAGACAAAGCTTTTGAATGCTCCCAAACACTCAAAGAGGAAGAGAAGTGGAGAGTAAAAATGGATGATTCTCTAAAAACACTCTGGGATAATTTGAAAAAACTAACATTTGCCCTTTAGCAATTTCTGAAGGTGAGGGGGTGGCTTCAAAAGGCACAAAGACTCTTCTTCATGAGACAATGAAGGAGAACTTTCTAGATATGCTAAGAGATTCTGAAATTCAGATAGCAGACTGTTTCAAAACCCCAACAACACTCAAACTAAGTAAGACATCTCCTAGGCATATTATAATTAACTTCACCAAGTTTAAAATGAAGGATAAAATTGTGCAAGCAGTCAGACATATGAAAACCATAACCTACAAGGAGAAGAATATTAGAATGACTGCAGATATCTCATCTGAAAACTTTCAAGCCAGAACCAGGTGATCATCAATTTGAATCTTCTAAAGCAAAATAACTTGGAAGCCAGGATACTATATCCAGTGAAACTGAATTTCATTCAGGATGGAGAAATGAAATATTTCAATGACATTCACATGATGAAGAAATTTGCCACAACTAAAGCAGCTCTCCAGGATATTCTTATACTTATCCTACATAATGACCAGGGCAATCCTCCACCACAAAATTAAACTCACTCAGAAACTTTTGATCAAATTATAAGGTCCACAGTGGCAAAAGGATAAAAAATGTCCACCTGACTTTCAAAAAGTTTGATACCCAAAAAAGTACAATGAATGTGAATGGCTTAAATTTTCGTCGAAGGAGGCACAGGTTGACTGACTGGAAACAACAACTTAGGCCAGATATCTACTATATACAAGCGTCTCATCTTACCTTAAAAGGTAAATATAACCCCAATTTGACGGGATGGTCATCTATATTTTAGGCAAATAGAAATCACAAATAAGCAGATTTTGCAATTTTATTTACAGATACAAAAGGTTTTCAACCAACTAAAGTAAGGAAAGATGAGGATGGTCAGTTCATATTTGTTAATGGCAATACTCAACATGATTATTATTAACATTTATGCACCCAAGCAGAATTTACATCAAGTTATAAGATAGAGTCTGACAGACATAAGTAATTTGACTTTTTCCACTACCTTACTAGTGGGAGATTATAACACTCCTTTGGTAGTGTTGGATATATCCTCTAAACAGAAACTAGGCAAAAGAATTTTAAACTTAAACTTAACCATTCAACAATTGGAATTAACAAATATCTATGGAACGTTTCATGCTAACAAAACGGAATATACATTTTCCTCATCACCCCATGGAACATACTCAAAAATCGATCACACCTTAGGTCACTGGTCTAACCTCAGCAAATTTATAAGAATAGAAATTATTCCCTGCATCATCTGAGACCGACATGGACTAAAAGTTTGACTCAATAACAATAGTAATCTGCGTACTCATGCCAAAACTTGGAAACTAAACAACCTTAAGCTGAATGATAGCTGGGTCACAGACAAGATTAAGAAGAAACTTACCAAAATTCTGGAAAAAAATAGTAATGAAGACATGAATTATCAGAACCCTGTGGATATTGCAAAGGCAGTCCAAAGAGGGACATTTATAGCCCTGCAAGCCTTCCTTAAGAGAAGGGAAAGAGAGGAAGTTAACAACTTAATGGAACATCTCAAGCAACAGGGAAAGGAAGAACAGTCCAATCCCAAATCCAGCCGAAGAAAAGAAATAAGTGAAATAAGAAAAGAATTAAATGAATTTGGAAAAAAAAGGATTAAACAGCAGATCTATAAACTAAAAAGTTATTTTTTTGTAAAGGTCAATAAAATAGGTAAGACTCTGTTTAACCTAATCAGGAAAAAAAGATTAAAATCTCTAATTTTGTCAGTCAGAAATCGTAAATACAAAATAGCAACAGACTCCTCAGGAATTCAAAAAATCCTCAATAAACATTACAAGAAATTCTATTCTCAGAAATACCAAAATCTGAAGGTAATAAACCAATACTTGGAAGCACCCCAACTTCCTAGATTTAGCCAGATGGAAGTGGAAGCTTTGAAAAGGTGTAAATCAAGTTCTCAAATATCATCAACTATACAAAGTCCCCCTAAAAAGAAAAGCCTGGGACCAGAGGTCTTCACGTCAGAATTCTACCAAACCTTTAAAGAGTAACTAGTACCTATATTCCTCAACCATTTTCAAAATATAGAAAAAGAAGGAATACTGCCCAACACATTCTATGAAGCAAACATAACCTTGATCCCCAAAGCAGGAAAAGATACACCAAGAAAAGAATATTATAGACCTATATCTCTAATGACTATAGAGGCAAAAATATTCAACAAGGTCCTAGTAAATAGAATATAGCAACACATCAAATTATACAACATGACCAAGAGGGTTTTATCCCAGGGTCTCTAGGCTTGTTCAATACACATAAATCTAAAAATATAATTCTTCACATACAAAAATTAAAAAACAAAGACCATATGATTCCTTCAATTGATGCAGGAAAAGCTTTTGATTAAATCCAGAATCCACTGATGATTGAAACACTTAAGAAATTGGCATACAAGGGACATTTCTTAAACTGATAGAGGCCACCTACAGCAAGCACACTGCCAATATCATATTGAATGGAGTTAAATTGAATAAACTTCCACTCAGGTCAGGAACCAGGCAAGGTTGCCCATTGTCTACACTGCTTTTTACATTGTAATAAAGTCAAAGCCACCACAATTAGGCAAGAAAAGGTCATCAAGGGTATCCACATAGAGTTAGAAAAGTTCAAACATTCAGTCTTTGCAGATGATATGATTGCATATCTCAAAAATAGAGATTCAACTGCAAATATCTTAGAAGTGATCAAGGAATACAGTAGCATCTCAGGTTACAAAATTGACACTCATAAATCTGTAGCCCTTATATATACCAACAATAGCCAAGCTGAAAAATGTTAAAGACTATTCCTTTCACTGTAGTGCCAAAGAAGATGAAATACTTAGGAGGTTAACTAAACAAAGGATGTGAAAAATCTCTATAAAGAGAACATGAAACTCTAAGAAAAGAAATAGCTGAAGATGTTAACAATTGCTAACACATACCATGCTCATGTCTGAGAAGAAACAACATTGTTAAAATGTCCATAATACCCAAAGCGACATACAATTTTAATGCATTCCCTGTGAAAGCTCCACAGTCAAATTTTAAAGATATCACGAAATAATACTTTGTTTTATATGAAATCAGAAAATTCTTCAAATAGACAAGACATTACTAGAAATAAAAACAAAGCAGGAGGAATCACATAACCAAACAGTATGGCACTGGCACAAAAACAGAGAGGTAGATGTATGGAACACAATAGAGAACCAAGAGATGAACTGTAGCTACTTGCTGTTACTTGATATTTGAGAAGTCAATTAGAAACATTTAACAAATGGTGCTAGGTGAATTGGCTGGTGACCTGTAGAAGACTGAAATTGGACCCAATCAGACATGAAACTAAAATAAATAAATAAATAAATAAATAAATAAATAAATAAATAAATAAATAAATAAATAAATAAGTAAATAAATAAATAAATAAAAACTGAAAGAAAGAGCAGAGAAAATCCCTGAAGAAATCTGCTGGGCAAATATTTTAATAGGAGGACCCACTTGGGCAATTGAAGTAACACCCATAATACATTACTGTGACCTGATCAAACTAAAAAGCTTCTGCACAGCCAAGAGTAGTGCTAGCAGATAGCCCTCAGAATGGGAGGAAATATTTGCAGGTTAGGTCTCTGACAATGGTTGAATAACCAGAATCCACAGAGAACTCAAACATATTAGCAAGAAAAAAAGAAATAATCCCCTCTCAGGTTGGACAAGGGACTTGAAGAGAAACTTCTATGAAGAAGACAGGCACATGGTCTACAGACATATGACAAAAATGCTCATTATCCTTAATCATCAGAAATATGGAAATCAAAACTACTTTGAGATATCATCTAACTCCAGTAAGATTAGCCCACATCAGAAAATCCCCAAACCAGAGATGTTGGTGTGGATGCAGAGAAAAGGGAACACTTCTACAATGCTAGAATGCTGGTGGGAATGCAGACTAATATCTTCCTTTTGGAAAGATGTTTGGAGAACACTTGGGGATCTAAAAATAGATCTGACATTCCACCCTACAATTGCTCTACTAGGTATATATCCAGAAGATCAAAAATCACATTATAACAAAGATATTTGTGCTGGAATGTTTATTGCAGCCCAATTCAGAATTGCTAAGTTATTGAAGAAGCCCAAGTGCCCATCATCCCACAAATGGGTTAATAAATTGTGGTATATGTACACCATGGAATATTATGCAGCCTTAAAGAGATATGCAGACTTTACCTCTTTCATGTTTACATGAATGAAGCTGGAACATGTTCTTCTTAGCAAAATGTCTCAGAATGGAAGATAAAGTATCCAATGTACTCAACCTACTATGAAACGAATTTATAGCTTTCATATGAAAACCATAACCCAATTATAGCCCAGGAATGGGGCAAGAGGATAGGGAGGGGAGAGGAAAAGTGGGAGTGGAGAGAGAGAGGATAATTGGTGGCAACACACATAAGGTACATCTTACAGGGGTACATGTATAATTTACTTAATGTAGAATATAAATGTCTTAACACAATAGGGATGACAATGCTGAGAAGACTATGTTAACCAGTTTGATGACAATATTTCAAGTTATATATAAAACCAGCACATAGTATCCCATGATTGCATTAGTGCACACAGCTATTATTTAATTAAAAAAAGCAAATGATGGAATCTAATCATGTGTATTCTCACATTAACCCATTATAAGGAGAAAAGAGAAGAAAAGAAATGAAAAGACAAGAAAAAAGAGTGTATATATATATATATATATATGAAAACAACACTGATTTTCCCTTGTCACTTTCCCTGAGTATACCAATGTGTCAAATTTTGGTTTTCAAAGGTTTTTATTGCCACAATACTCTGCTTTCAAATGAACATTTCCTCGGAGTCACAATATTAAGGAATGGGGTACTTACAATGTTCTGGTTTCAAAAACATCCCAGGGCTCTCTGACAAAATCATGGGAATTAAGCAGCGGTGTTGGTGGCTATACCACTTGATAGACAATGCAGATTCTGGCTCTATGCTTGTTGGGCAAAATTTGTTGGACCCAGTGCGAAGGTGGCACAGCGATAGACAAGAAATAAGAAGTGGTGCTGTTGGCTACTAACTCAGAAGCCCCTGGGGAATGGATGTTGATCAGTTGCTAGAGAACATGAAGTTGAAGGAAGGCACAATCAGAGATTTGTTGTCAGAGGCCCCTGATGATAAACTCAACTTCGTGGACACTGACTCCAAGGAAATAAAGCTGAAAAAGAAGACCAAAGGCCAGAAGAAGTCATTGCTTCTCAAGAAACCAATAAGGGTCAATCTCATCCTTGAGAACCCATTTAAATCCCTGACCCCAAAGACATCCTTGCTCACTAGGTCCCCAACGCCAAGACCCTCGTCAGGAAGGAGCAGCTATGGGAGAAGCTGGCAAAGCAGAGCGAGCTGCTCAGGGTGGGGCTCAGGTTCTGTGGCCAAGTCAAAGGATGGCAATCAGGATGCTGTTGAGCAGTCCTTCTATGATCTATGGGTCTCAGACAACATTCTGGATAGGCCATTGTTTGATCAGGTCATGTTTTTCTGGAGCATATCAGGAAGAAAGGAGTTAAACGACCACCATTTCTCCACCCCAAGTCCTCCAAGGCAGCCGTTGTGAAGGTGATGCCCGCGGGGGTCTCTTAACAACACTTCCTTTGAAGACCACCAGACCCTGCTCTCTGTATCCCATGAGGTGGAGCTGCAGCAGCAGCAGGAGGTGGAGAAGCTTGAGTGGAAGCCAGCCCTGCCTGCCCCGGTGAACAGGCTGCCACACAGGAGTTCACTTTCCGGAAATTATGACAGAGGCTGTTAGAGGAGTCTGACTTCAAGGGGGAATATTCCAGATGGTTGAGGTTCCTCAAGCCAGAGAAGCTGTGGCCTGAAACCAACCTGCCCACCTAGCCAATGCTGAGAAGAAGAGCAGCAGTGACAGGGGAAGAAGGCCACCTGTAGTCTGGTGGCAAAGCAGGCCACAGTGTGAGCTGTCCAGCTTTGTCATATTGAGCTTATTCGGCATTCTGAGATGCAGGCCCAATTGGCCCTGCAGCTGGCAGAGGTGGCGCTGTGGTGAAAGTGGTGGCGACAAGCAGAGCGGCTGGCAGAGAGCAACAAGCCCTGTAGGGTGCGGTGTCCAAAGTATCAGGCCCTTGACGTCCCTATGCAGCTTACCTCAGAGGTATCTGACTCCTCAGGAGCCTGAAGCCCTATGAGAACATCCTCCAAGACTGGTTCAAGAGCTTCCAGAGGAGGAATACCCTTGAACCTCAGTAAAGAATCATGTTCAAGCTCAAGCACAAAGTGAAGCTCATGGACAAACGAGCTTTATGAGAAATCCAGTTAAAGCTATAGGATGCTGGAGCCACTCCCTTCAATAAAGCATCTTCTGACCACCACCACCACCAATAACAAATTTCAGGACTGACCATGATGGGTTATAGTTATCATCCTATCACGTTAAGGGGCTGAGGCAGGTGAATTGCTTGAGTCCAGGAGTTTGAGATCAGCCTGGGGAACGTAGTGAGATACCATCTCTACAAAAATGGTATTTTTTTGTTGTTGTAAGACTTTAATGGACACAGAAAGCTACAGCATGGGCAGTGTCCTGCCAAGCTATAGAAGTGATGTTACCAAAGTAGACCTGGAGCTAAGAACATCAAGCCAAAGAGGATTGTTATTAAGCAGTATGATTTCATGGAATTGGCCTTGCTAAGTTTGGTACTTCCTATGGATCCTTCGCTCTTTTCTTCTTTCCCATTTCTCCCTTTTGGAATGGAAATGTCTATCCTATACCTGTCCCTACCATTATGTTTTGGAAGCACATAACTCATCTAGTTTCATAATTTCAGAGCCAGAGAGAATTTTGCCTCATTAGAAAATACTACCTCAAGTCTCACCTTTATTTGATTTAGATAATTTGTAAATGAGACTTCAGTGTTTTAAGTTGATGCTGGAATAAGTTAAGAATATTGAGGCTCTTGGGATGAAATAAATGTATGATGCACATGAGATGGATTTGGTGAGGGAAGAGGTGAAATGTTATTGACTAAATACTAGTGTGAACGAGACTGGGAAGTTTCACCCCCAAATAAGGCACCACCGTATGCTGATTATTTTAAATTAATGGTCATGGAAGACTAACAGACACTGATGAAGCAATACCCAGATACTCCCTGAAATACCTAAAGTCCAGGACAGCCAAAGAGGAAAATAATTACCTATGGTCCTTTCCCCATGTTTTCATTAATTTAACTTATATCCTAGAAAGAGAGATTGAAGTCTGTCAACACACGTGGACAGACTTTTTTCATAAATCATTATTTGCTCTGTGGATCCAACAGACTTTGTCCCAAACCAAAGTATATTCTCTTAGCATGGTAAGGTACCTTAAAAATCACTTTCTATCCCCCTGAAAACTAGTCACTTTTCTCCATCTTCCTTTCATGTATGAGAAGGTTATGTAACCACGTGTACCTCATTGGATTATTGAGTAATCATTACTGCACTTTCCTTGTGTTGTGCATGTAACAATAAATTTTACATGTCTTTTATTTATTAATTTTACTTTCTTAAGTCTATTTTTCAGTTACCCTTCAGAAAAGGAAGGGGAAATTTTCCCTTTCCTCTATATATGTCACCTCTAAAATATATATGCTGAAACTCTAACCCTCAAAGTAATGGTATTAAGAGGTGGGGCTTTTGGGAGGTAATTTGGAGGCCACAAGCTTGTATTAGTGGCCTTAGTAAAAAGAGACACAAGATATTGCTCTCATGTGTGCTCATTCTCTCCACATCATGTGAAGACTTCCATGTGCAAGCCAGAATGAGAGGTTTTACTGAAAGCCAAGTTAGCTGGCACCTTGATTTTGGACTTTTCCTAGCCTCTAGAACTAGATATAAATGAGAAATAAATGTCTGTTGTTGAAGTCACACAGTCAATGGTATTTCATTACAGTAGTTTGAGTTCACTACAACAAGGCCAAATGAAAAAAGCCAAGCTCTTATCTTTGTTTGGATTTGAGGCAGGTATCTAGGAGGTGCCAGAAAGCAGCCCCAAAGGCATGTTGTGGGCTTTGCCATAGAGGTGGTTTGAAGGCTTATAAAACCCTGAACAAACCCGTCTGGCCTCTGACTTCCTTATTCATGTGGCCACTCTTCAATGTCTTTATGGACCTCCCAGATCCATCATGGCTTTAAGGAGGCTTTGCTATCGGCAATGCCTAGAACTATACTGCCCCCTAGGAAGCAACCCCCTAGGAAGCAATCAACTAGTATCAGGGGGAAAACTCTGGAGTTTCTCTGGCATTTTGTTTCCTTAAGTTAGATCATAAAGTGTGATCATCTATTGGATTCTTATATGGAATAAACAGCTTCTGGTTAAGAAAAGCAAAAGATAAGAGCCTGCAAAATTTTCATCATTGCATGCTGTAATTATTCTATTGTTTCAGGATTTAAAATAAAAGAAAATGGGCCTGGTGCAGTGGCTCATGTCTATAATCCTACCGCCCAAGGAGGCCAAGGAAGGTGGATTCCCTGAGCTTTCGGGTTCAAGACCAGCCTGAGCAGCAGTGAGACCTTGTCTCTGAACAGAGCCAGGCATTGTAGTGGATTCCTTGAGCAATAGGACAAAAACAATAATTGCTCATGTAATTGGAAACTGGTCCTCTGTCCTTTACATATCTGTATGTACCTTCCTGGGAAGATGGCATGCAAAGGTATAGAAAATGGGCCTAGGCCAAGTGCTCACACCTCTACTCTCAGCACTTTGGGAGGGTGAAGCAGTTGAAGACCAGCCTGAGCAACATAGTGAGACTGTGTCTCTACTAAATGTTCTAAAAATTAGACAGGTATGGTGGTGCACATCTGTAGTCCCAGGTACTTGGGAAGATAAGGCTAGAGGATAACCTGAATCCAGGAGATTGAGGTTGAAGTTACCTATGATTGGTACGTTGCACTCTAGCCTGTGTGACAGAGTGTGTTCAACTTGTCTCATAACAAGGTGGGGTAGGCAACAAATCGAGATAACAACCACTTACTGGAAAGCAAAGTGTTTTTGAAATATTTTTATATGAATCCAGTAAACATCAGGTATAGAAGTGTGCTATGACTCAAGGGAAATTTATCTACATTTGTTAATTTCTTAAAATGTTTGTAAGTGGGAGGGAGGGGCAAGATGGCTGACTAGAAGCAGCTTCCAACAGAGGCTCCTTTCCAGAAGGAAAGATAGCCTTCAGGAACTGTCCGATTGAGCTGAAGACTGGGAGCCCAGCTGAGAGAGAGAGAGAAGTGATAACTGCAAGTCAAACCTGAGACAAGCTGCAACTTCTAGACACCAAGCTTCAGGTAGAAAAGCTGAAATAAAGTTTTCTGCCATTCTGAACATTCAGGACTCCCTTCCCCCCTAACCTTACACACCAGAAGCCTGACCTCTGCTGAAACTGATGAAGAAGGACTTGAGCAACACCCACCCGCCTTATATGCCGGAACAGGTGGTCACCAGGTAAGAGACTGGGGCCCCACCAAGCACCCACCAGCCCCCAAGCCAGGGAAGTGCCAGAACCAATGCATGGCTCCGATTCGCGCTACACTGGGCCTTGGCCTGCTGCCAGCAGTGGCCAGGAACTCCATCAGGACTCCTGTGCACACAGATTTGCACCCTACTGGGCCTTAGTTGGCTGTCAGCAGCTGCCAGAATGTCTGCCAGGACTCCCGCATTGTGCCCTGCCTGGTCTCAGCCTGATGCACACTGAGACCCCTGCCTGGCTCAGATCCATGTCCCAGGCCTGCCACACACAGCATCCAGAAACTCCACTCTGCTGGGACCACCCCATGGCCCTGATTAGAACCTCACCAGGCCTTGTCCTGCCACCAGCAGTTGCCAGGAATTCTGCTGGGATTCGCTCTCAGAGCCAATGTGTGCCCCACCCAGCCTCTGAACACCTGGCCCTGATCTGTGCCCTAGACTCACTACCCACAGTGGCCAGGAATTCCACTCTGCCAAAAGTCCCACACAGCCCAATTGGCATTCTACCAGGCATTGGCCCACCACCAGCAGTGGCCAGAAAGTCAGCAGAGGCTTCCATGTGGTGCCAATCTGTGCCCCGCTCAGGCTTGTCCTGCCACCCACCAGGACCCCGTCTGGCTCTGATCCATGCCCTATGTCCACTGCCCTCCCTCTGGAGCTCTCCTCCCAGCCAGAGACTGCTGGAGATAGGGGCTCCATTTGCAAAGGCCACTGGGTGACCCATCCCATGCCCTACTGCTTGCCCTGGGCATGCCCAACTCCGGAGATGCTACTGCAGCCAGAACTTACTGGGTGGGGAAGTCCCAGAGAAGCTACACAGGGTCACACTCTACAAAGATCCAGCAACAACAGATTTATCCTGCTGCAGTCTTATCTGGGAGAGAACTCTCCACAACTCTGAGGAAAGTCATGGGCAACAGTGAAAAATAATCTTGAGGTGGAATCAACAGAAAATCTGGCAATATGAAATCAAAGATCAACTCTCCCAAAGGAAGGACAAGGTAGATATAGCACCAGGTCCCTTGCATAAGCAAATGTCTGAGATGTCAGAAATTGAATAAACTCCCCCAAGGGAGTTGATCAACACCCCCAAGGAATGACAAGGTAGATACAGCATAAGATCCCTTGCATAAGCAAATGGCTGAGATGTCAGTAATCAAATTCAGAATCTGGATAGGAAATAAGGTCAGCGGAATGGAGGAAAAGATGGAATTAGTATTTCAGGCAGTAATCCAAAAGATGAACCAAAATATGTCTCAAGAATTCAATTAATTCAAAGACAAAATGACCATAGAATTTGACACATTGAGACAAGTTGTAGCCCTCAAAGATCTGAGATATACAGTAGAATCCCTCAGTAACAGAATGGAGCAAGCAGAAGAAAGAATTTCTGACATGGAAGACAAAGCTTTCAAGCACTCCTAAACATCCAAAGAGGAAGAGAAATGGAAGGCAAAAATGGATCATTCTCTCAGACAGCTCTGGGATGACTTGAAGAAAACCAATATTCACCTTATAGGTATAACTGAAAATAATGAAGTGATGTCACAAGGAACATAGTCTCTTCTTCATGAGATTATGATAGAGAACTTTCCAGACATGACAAGAGATTCTGAAATTCAGATAGCAGTTTCAGAACCCAAGTATGACTTAACCCGAATAAGTCATCCCCTAGGCACATCATAATTAAGTTCACTAAAGTTGACATGAAGGAGAAAATTCTGAAAGCAGAGAGAAGTAAGAAATCCATTACCTACAAAGGGAAGAAAATTAGAATAACTGCTGATCTCTCTGATCAAACCTTTCAAGCTAGAAGAGAATGGTCATCGACTTTAAATCTCCTAAAACAAAAGAACTTTCAACCCAGGATCCTGTACCCAGCCAAACTGAGTTTCATTTATGATGGAGAAATTAAATACTTTAACGACATCCACATGTTGAAGACATTTGCTATAACTAAACCAGCTCTCCAGGATATTCTCAGACCTATCCTCCTCAATGACCAGTGCACACCTCCAACACAAAAGTAAACTCACCCAGAAACTATTTATCAAATTTCATCTTCCACAGTAATGAAAGGATTAAAAACATCCAGTGGACTTTCTAAAGATTTATCATTAATTTCAATTAATGTGAATGGTTTAAACTGTCCTCTAAAGAGGAATAGGTTGGCTGACTGGATGTAAAAACTAAGGCCAGATATCTCCTGCATACAAGAATCTCATCTTATCTTAAAAGATAAATTTAGACTCAAGGTGAAGGGATGGTCATCCATATTCCAGGCAAATGGAAAACAGAAAAAAGCAGGTGTTGCAATCTTATTTGCAGATACAATAGGCTTTAAACCAACCAAAATAAGGAAGGATAAGGATGAACACTTCAAATTGTTAAAGGTACCACTCAATATGATGAGATTGCAATTATTGATATTTATGCACCCCACCAGAATTCACCTCAATTTATAAGAAAAACTCTAATAGACGTGAGCAATGTGATTTCCTCCAGCTCCATAGTAGTTGGAGATTTTAATACTCCATTAGCAGTGTTGGATAGATCCACAAAATGAAGCTAATTAAAAAAATTTTAGATTTAAAATTAATCATTCAACATCTGCATTTAACAGATCCACACAACATTTCATCCTAATAAAATTGAATACACATTCTTCTCAGCACCCCATGGAACATACTCCAAAATCGATCACATCTTAGTTCAGAAATATAATCTTAGTAAATTTATAAGAATAGAAATTATTCCTTGCATCTTCTCCACCCATCATGGAATAAAAGTTGAACTCAATAACAACAGGAATCTGCATACTCATATAAAAATTCATATGGAAGCTAAATAACCTTATCTTGAAGGATACCTGGGTCATAGACGAGATTAAGAAGGAAATTACCAAATTTTTGGAACAAAATGACTATGAAGCCATGAATTATCAGAACCTCTGGGGTACTGCTATTCAGTCCTAAAAGGGAAATTTATAGCACTGCAAGCCTTCCTCAAGAAAACAGAAAGAGAGAAAGTTAACAACCGATTGGGACACCTTACGCAACTGGAGAAGGAAGAAGATTCCAACCCCAACCCAGCAGAAGAAAAGAAATAATGAAAATTAGAGCAGAATTAAATGAAATTGAAAACAAAAGAATTATACAACAGATCAATAAATCAAAAAGTTGTTTTTTTGAAAAGGTCAATAAAATAGACAAACCTTTGGCTAACCCAGTCAGGAAAAAAAGAGTAAAATCTCTAATTTTATCAATCAGAAATGGTAAAGATGAAATAACAATAGACCCCTCAGAAATTCAAAAAATCCTTAATGAATATTACGAGAAAATTTACTCTTAGAAACTTGAAATTCTGAAGGAAATTGACCAATACGTGGAAGCACACCACCTACCAAGACTCAGCCAGAATGCAGTGGAAATATTGAATAGGCCTACATCAAATTCTGAAATAGCATCAACTATAAAAAACTCCCTAAAAAGAAAAGCCTGAGACCAGATGGTTTCACATCAAAATTCTACCAAACCTTTAAAGAAGAACTAGTCCTTATATTACTAAACCTCTTCCAAAATATAGAAAAAGAAGGAATACAAACCAACAAATTCTATGAAGCAAACATCCCCTTGACCCCTAAACTAGGGAAAGACTCAACAAGAAAACAAACAAACAAACAAACAAAAACTATAGACCAATATCACTAATGAATATTGATGCAAAAAATTTAACAAGATACTAACAAACAGAATCCAATAGCACATCAAATAAATTATACACCATGACAAAGTGGGCTTTATCCCAGGGTCTCAAGGCTGGTTCAGTACATGTAAATCTGTAAATGTAGTTCAGCACATAAACAAATTAAAAAGTAAAGGCCATATGATTCTCTCAGAAAAAGCTTTTGACAATATCCAGCATCCCTTCAAGATGAGAACACTTAAAAAAATCGGTATCTTAAACTGATAGAGGCCATCTATAGCAAACCCACAGCCAATATCGTATTGAATGGAGTTAAAGTGAAAGCATTTCCACTTAGATCAGGAACCAGGCAAGGTTGCCCATTGTCTCCATTGCTCTTCAACATCATAATGGAAGTTTTAGCCTTTTCAATCAGGAAAGACAAGGCAATCAAGGGTATCCATACAGGGTCAGAAGAGATCAAACTTTCACTCTTCACAGATGATATGTTTGTATATCTGGAAAACACCAGGGATTCTACTACAAAACTTTTAGAAGTGGTCGAGGAATACAACAATGTCTCAGGCTACAGAATCAACACCAATAAATCTCTAGCCTTTATATATACCAACAATAGCCAAACTGAAAAAAGAGTCAAGGACTATATTCCTTTCACAGTAGTGCTAAAGAAGATGAAATATTTGGGAGTCTAGCTAACAAAGGATGTGAAAGATCTCTGAAGAGAACTGTGAAACATTAAGAAAAGGAATAGCTGAAAATGTTAACAAATGGAAAAATATACCATGCTCATGGCTGGGAAGAATCAACATTGTTAAAATATCTATACTTCCCAAAGCGATATATAATTTTAATGCAGTTCTTATCAAAGCTCCGTTGTCATATTTTAAAGATCTTGAAAAAATAATACTTTGTGGCTCGGTGCCTGTGGCTCAGCGGGCTAAGGCATCAGCCACATACACCTGAGCTGGCAGGTTCGAATCCAACCCAGGCCTGCCAAACAACAATGGTGGCTGCAAACAAAAAAATGGCTGGGCATTGTGGCAGGTGCCTTTAGTCCCAGTTACTTGGGAGGCAGAGGCAGGAGACTCGCTTGTGCACAGGAATTGGAGGTTGCAGTGAGCTATGATGTCACAGCACTCTACCCAGTGTGACAGCTTGAGGCTCCATCTCAAATAATAATAATAATAATAATACTTCATTTTATATGGAATCAGAAATAACCTGAAATAGCCAAGGCATTACTCAGAAACAAAAACAAAGCAGGAGGAATCTCACTACCAGACCTGAGACTCTACTATAAATCAATAATGATCAAAATAGCATGGTGCTGGAACAAAAACAGAGAGGTAAATGTTTGGAACAGAATAGAGAACCAAGAGATGAATCCAGCTACTTATCGTTACTTAATCATTGACAAGCCAATTAAAAACATTCAGTGGGGAAAAGACTCCCTATTTAACAAATGCTGCTGGGTGTACTGGCTGGCAACCGGTAGAAGACTAAAAGTGGACCCACATCTTTCACCATTAACTGAGGTAGACTATCACTGGATTAGAGATTTCAACTTAAGACATGAAACTATCAAAATATTAGAAGAAAGTACAAGGGAAACTCTTGAAGGAATTGGCTTGGGTGAATATTTTATGAGGAGAACTCTCCAGGAAATTGAAGCAGTATCAACAATAAACTACTGGGACCTGATCAAAC
>CAUYON010140054.1:0-72288 GCA_963573935.1 Arctocebus calabarensis | reverse complement strand
TCATTGATACATTCATTCACCTTGCCCCCAGCGGAAGGGACTGTATTCATTCGTTTCCTGGCCAAGGAACCCATACACCTATATATACCCTGAGACTAAAGCCCTAAAGGGGGAGACGGGGAAAGACTGGGAGAGAAACAGAGAGAGCTTCTCTCTCCCCACTTGAATTCTCTCCCTCTACCAGGAGCTTCAGTGTTTTCTGTGTTCTTTTCTGTAAATAAATTCTGTCTTACCACTGGGGGGTAGGGGGGAAAATAATGTAATGAAGAATAATAAAATACATGTATTTAGAAAAGTAAAAATATATATATTTATTGGTTGATGTTCAAAAGTTAGGAAACAAATCAGAACGCTTAACATCTCCATTCTCCAGCATTCCATAAATCCATTCAGATTTGTTCTATGCTAAGGCGTAATGGGGAAATATATAAACAAACCATTATCATTTAAGCATGTCATTTCCAAAATAGTCAACATAATTGTATAATTTTTTAATTAAATCATAGCTGTGTATGTTAATGCAAACACAGGATACAATGTGCTGGTTTCATATACAATCTGAAATATTTTCATCAAACTGGTTAACATAGCCTTTACAGCATTTTCTTAGTTATTGTATGAAAACATTTGTATTCTGCATTTAGTAAGGTTCTCCTGTACCCTTCTAAGATGCACCGTAGGTGTGATCCCACCCATTACCCTCCCTCCACCCAACCTCCCCCCTCCCCTCCCCTGCCCCTTTCCCCATATTCTTGAGCTATTATTGGGTTATAGCCTTCATATGAAAGCTATAAATTAGCTTCATATTAGGGCTGAGTACATTGGATACTTTTTCTTCCATTTTTGAAGAGGTAGATGTATGGAACAAAATAGAGAACCAAGAAATATACCCAGCTACTTACCGTTACTTGATCTCTGACAAGCCAATTAAAAACATTCAGTGGGGAAAAGATTCCCTATGTAACAAATGGGTCTGGGTGAACTGGCTGGCGACCTGTAGAAGACTGAAACTGGACCCACATCTTTCACCATTAACTGAGATAGACTCTCACTGGATTAAAGATACCTTCTATCTCTTAGTAACAGCCACCTGAACAGGTGTGAAGTGATGTCCCGTTGTGTTTGTGACTTTCGTTACCCTGTTGCTATGTAATGTTCAGGCCCTTTCATACACCCGTTGGCCATTAGTGTGGTTTCTGTTTTTTGCTTCTGTGGGGGCTTTTTTGGAAAAAGAATGACCTTTTCAGAACATATGCCTATGTTTTAATTGGGTTGTTTCTTTACGATTGAGTTGTGTAAGCTCCTTATTTTTTTGTTATTAACCTCTTATCACATACATGATTTGCAAACATCTTCTCTCCTTTCCCAGGCTGTTTCTTCACTTTGTTGATTGTTTCCTTTGCTGCGCTGAAGCCTTTGGGTTTAATGTAGTCCTGCTTGTTTATTTTTTCTTTGCTCATTTGAGCTTTCTACACAATGTCCAAAATATTGTTGCACAGGACAATTTCAAGATTTTCCCTTATGTTTCCTTCCAGGATTTCACAGTTTCTTCTGCTTTTACAGTTGCGTGACTTATGTATATGTCTTTATTTCATTTTGAGCTGATTTTTTTGAGACAGAGTCTCACTGTGTCACCCTTGGTAGAGTGCCATGACTCTGCTGTCCCAGCTCACAGCAACCTCAAACTCTTGGGCTTAAGCGATTCTCTTGCCAAAACCTCTCAAGTAGCTGGTACTACAGGCACTTGCCATAACACCCGGCTATTTTTTTTGTTGTAGTTGTCATTGTTGTTTAGCAGGTCTGGGTTGGGTTTGAACTCACCAGCCCCGGTGTATGTGGCTGGTGCCCTACCCACTGAGCTATGGGCGCCGAGCCTGAGCTGCTTTCTGTGTATAGTGTAAGCTAAAGGTTCAGTCTCATTCCTTTGCATGCAGGTATCCAGTTTTCCCAGTGCCATTTATTTCAGAAACTATTCTTTCTTCATTAACACATGCAAATCAGTTAACATGATAGGCCATATAACAGAATGAGAGGTAAAGTCCACCTCAATAAAGACAGAAGAGGGCATGTGACTCAGCTGTGGATACTTTCATGATAAAAATTTTCAACAAAACGGGCACAGAAGGAGATTTTCTGAACATAATAAAGGCCATTTATGAAAATCCCACAGCTTATATGATACTCCATAAAGAAAAACAGAATTTTTGCTCTAAGATCTGGTACCAAGCAAAGAAGCCCCCTCTGACTACTTCTATTCAGCGTAGCACTGGGCGTGCTGGCCAGGGCATCAGATGAGAACACAGCTGAAAGGAGGCCGGCAAATTAACCCATTCACAGTACCGTGACTATCCATGTAGAATGGACACTAAAGACTCCACTAAAAATGCTCCTAGAACTAATCAATGATTCCGTAAAATAGCAGGATACAAAATCAGCACACAAAAACAGATATGGTCCTTTTCACGGATAATGAACTAGCCAGAAAAGAAATCAAGAAAATAATCCCATTTACAATAGCATCCAAAAGAATACATTTTACAAAGAGAGTGAAAGATCTGAAAACTATAAGACATTGACAAGAAAAAAAAAGAATTAGAGAAGACCTCAGGACGTCCTGTGACCAGAGACTGGGAGAATTAACATTGTTAACGTTCACACTGCCCAGAGCCGCATGCAGAGTCAATGCAATTCCTTATCCAAATTCCAAGGGATTTTTCCCAGAAATAAAAACAAATGATTCTAAAATGTGTATGGAACCCCTAAGGTCTCCAAATAGCCAAAACAATCTTAAGAAAGAAAAATGAACGCGATGTGACTTAAAGCTTTCTCAGCAGCCTTCCTGAAACGCGCTCATTTGTTCAACCTAAACAGAAGAACAACCCCCCCTCCTCCTCCCCAGCAGGCCTAGGAAGCTTCCTCATGGGAATCAGCTGCCCCTCCGGCATCCCGAACTTACTGGACCCCTGGAGGGATTGGCTGTGCCCTCCGCGTCTGTCCTTGTAAAGACAGCAGGAACACTCAACAGGGACAGCTGGAGGAAGTGAGCAGGAGGAGGTTTATCACGTTCCACTGACTCTTCCCAACCTTCACCGGCCCTGTGCTCCGGGACTGCCTGCCAGCCTCTCTCCATGAACAGGAGACAGGGGGACAGAGCCCCAACCTCCATGCCCGGCGACCCTGAGGCCTCCGCAGATCACACTGAGGTTCCTGCCTGGAGGGTTGAGATTGGTCCCCAGAGCCTCAGAACATCTCACAGACCCTCCTCTCTAATGCGGAGCCCACACTGAGGATAAGCGGGGCCATACTCACTTCCCAGCTTGGTCCAGGGCGGGTGGCAGCAGCCAGGAACCTTCCAAACTCCCCTGCTGTCCCCTCAGGGCCCTGCTACACAGACCTGGCCTCTCTTCCTGCAGCCCAGTTTGCTCAAAAATGTACGGGAATAGCCAGTCCAGAGGTACTTACACGCTCACACTCCCTCTCACACACTCACGTGCACACAGTCTGAACCTCTAAGAATATGCACATCCTACTGGCTACAGACAGGGATAGCCAATAGCCTTCACTTCACTTCATATGAAGTTTAAATGTTCACCAGATCCCAAGAAAGTCGATGTGTGAATAATAAAAACACACTCAGGGTAGCATGGAGGCTTCTCGTCCCTCTCCTGGCCCTCCGTGTCCCCCACAGCTGCTACGGCTCTTTCCACCAACCAGCATTGGGAAATGGTTTTCAGGAAGAGTGAATGTCACCTCTCTCCTGGGGGAAAAATGGCTTAAATCTCCTTAACTAAAAATCACAAAAGGAGCCACCCTATTAATCCTTACCTTTTAATGGGAATTTTTACTTAAAAAATGTTTCTCTAAGTCTGGGCACACCTGTTTCTCTAAGTGGCTCACACCTGTAATCCCAGTACTCTAGGAGGCTGAGGTGGGTGGATCACTAGAGCTCAGGAGTTTGAGACCTGCCCGAGCAAGAGAAAGACCCCGTCTCCACTAAAAAAAGAAAAACTATCTGGGCATTGTGGTGGGCGCCTATCTTCCCAGATACTTGGGAGACTGAGGCAGGAGGATTGCTCAAACCCAAGAGAGTTTAAGGTTGCTGTGAGCTGTGATGCCACAGCACTCTACACAGGATGACAGAGTGAGACTCTGTCTCAAAAACAAACAAAAACAAATGAATGTATCTCCAAGCACAGAGATCACTCACCTTTTCCATTATGTATGTTTTTTAAAAAGTAAAAATAAAATTCTTCTATCCGATGCCCATAACCATTTCTTGTTAATCAACATTGTTAAACCTGAGGAAGTGATCATTTAAAGCAGTGGTCCCCACGCCTTTGGACAGCAGGGATGGGTTTCACAGACCACTGAAAACCATTTTTCCACGGCAGGTGGAGGGCGGATGGGAGAGAAGGCGGAGCTCGGGCAGTGATGGGAGCAACGGGAACAGCCTAAGTCCAGAGGAAGATTCTCTCGCTCCGACACTGCTCACCTCCTGCTCTGTGGCCCAGTTCCTAACAAGGCTGTGCACTAGAACACAGATGGGTTTTGCCAAAGATAATTTTGCCATAGACAGGGTAGCGGCAGGGATGGGACAGGAGGCTGAGGTCAGGTGGAGACGCTGTGTGGTTCTTAACAGGTGCCGGTCTGCAGCCCAGAAGTTGGGGACGGCAGATTGAAAGGTATCTGTAGAAATTGCAGTTACAGATGTGACAGTCTAGGAGCTTTTCAGAAGCTGACCACATGTGAGGGATTCTTCAGTCCTCACCCCTATACCCCTCGTGGCCCAGTTCAGGCAGAAAGGCGAGTCTCGGCACTTTGTGGACGAGCACAGGATTCCGAGATGAGCTTTCATCTCCACCTCCATCCCTCCCAGCTGCACGGGGGAACCCAACTCACCGGCTAACACCAGCTTTGTTAAGTATTTAACTTTAAGAACTTACCAAACAGAACAGTTCATGTTGAATGAAATCTAACTGAAAACAGGTTTCCTTAAAATTCTAAAATTCTCAGTGAGACCACAACTGTTTTGGGGGGACATTCAGACAAAGTAGCTCCTGAAAGCATATGACAGCGTCCTCCATCACTTCGTGAATTAATGGGACGTCGCAAGTGTTTAACGTTTAAGTCCCGCGCTAAGCGTGTGTTTAGATAGCAACCATTCAGCTAATTACTCCCAGATGACTCCTTCCCCAGTCTCTTGAGCCGAATAATAATCATTACCAGTCTCATTTTGCCGCCTGCGATATGCAGTAATTAAAAATGCAATATATTTTTCACTCATACAAAATACCATACTTGGTTTCTCCAGGAATTCCAGGGCCTCTAAGGACAGAAAGCACAATGGTGTCTGTAGTCTTGCCTGCTCTGCCAAGGGCACCTCCTGAGTACTGTGAGGTGACTCCAGTCCGTTCCTCCCAGCCTTCTCTTTAGGTTGAAAACAAGATTGTATTACATTTAATGACCTTGATTTCTCAACGACAAGGTGATTTCATGGGTGCTTGTCTCGGAATCAGGGAGCTGGTACACGGCCTGGGAGCAGGCAGAGCTCCTGTTCTAGAAGAGCCGGGCCGTGAGGACATGGTGCTGCCCACATTTGTGGGTCATTTATTACTTGTTGGAAATAGTCTTGGAGTACGACTGACCCTCAGGGTGACGTTTGTGCCTCCTGTCCTGTGACGAGAAGGAGCAAGGAGGTGCGTCCAGGGTAAGCGACATTTGAGAACAGGGGTCCTCTTCTGCTCAGCAGCTGCCCAGTGTAAGCCATTTTTGAGCAGTATTTTATCTCGTGGCCTCTACAAAATAACAGGAAAAAATAATTTCTTCTCCCTAAGCAGCCTCTAGGCCTCCCAGGAAAGAATTATTCAAACAACACCTCCAAAATCTCTTGGCCTAACTGAGAGATCTCAAAACACCCAAGTTCTTACCACCATGTGGACAGCACTTGGCCAAGGAGCCCTGTCAGTCCCACCATCCGAGGACCTGCAGGTCTGGGCAGCCCATGGGCAGCGCAGACTGTGCCCCACAGCCAGACCGGAAACTCCACACGCCCGGCGGGCTCTATGCACTTCTGAATGGTGGGAGTGATCGTGCTCACTGCTCAAACTTCTTGCCCAGATTTAATTACCCAGCACTCCATCTCGCAAGGCACAGTCAGTCTGCATCACAGTAACGTTCAGGGTATCAAGTGAACGAACGATGACTTTTCAAGCCTACTTTTGAAAAACCATGCTAGGCCTCAGAATCCTCGGTGTCACTGCAGCCCCAGGGTGACCAGCACACAAGCAACACCTGCAGGTCCTCGGATGGTTGCTGTGGAGCCTCCACAGCAGTCACGCAAAGTAGTTTAATTTTTAAAAATTGTTGGAGTGCTTTGCATTTGAGGTCTTGTAGAGATTCAGAGATAAACACACATGTAGACAGGTACATACGATTATGAGAGGTGTGTGTTAGGCCTTCAAAAGGTCTGCCGGAGAGACCGGTTCAAATGCCCTTGTTTCCAGACTGCCCTGGGTGTCTTGGCCTGGGCTCCGCCTGGAGATGGGCCTGTAGCCGGCACCCGCTGCTCCATGCCTGTGGTCCAGCCTCCAGCCAGGCCAAGCCAGTCTAGCTCCCACCACGCTCCAGACCAGCAAACAGACTCTTGCCCACCACACCCTGGTGAAATTGTCACAACTCCACCGGAGGATGACAATAAGAAACTCCCAAATGACTCCCCGCTGAGTGTCAACCAGGCCCTGGGCAGCTCCACCTTCCATCACTTCCTCCAGAGTGACGGGATGTCCTCGTCATGATGGACACAGCTTGCCGGGATGAATGCATGTGCCCTCCACCCTCGGGGGTGACGGTCTCATCAGGGCTGGATGTGGAAAAGGGCTCCTGGGGCTGCCTATCCTCATCAAAATTCATCGTTTTCAGGTTTAAAAGAAAATGTAGCCATTTTGGTGGGCTCCTCCCCACGCTACTGAAGTCCCCTCTCCCTCCTTCTACAAAGGCGTCAGACAAGAATGGTCTTACCTCCTGACCCTTCATTCTACCCGCACAGATCCTACTTCCACATTGTAAACCAATTACAGAGCTGGCCGCTCTGAGCAAGGGGCTGTGCCTTGGTAGTGAGGACACAGCCAGGAAGGGCAGGGAAGCCATGGTGTCGACACTGAATGGCACTCCCGAGCCCCACAGCTGCCCACTCGTCTTGCTAATTGGGTTCTCCGGAATTCTCCGGTTCACAGAGACCGTGGAGAACAGGTAGGTGGATAGATCTGGAGTTTGCTCCTGCAATCGTGAGCACTGGCAAATCCGAAATTGCTGGCAGGCTGGAAACCCAGCAGTTCATGCTGCAGTGTGCAGGTTGAAGCCCTTCTCAGGAAGCCTCAGATTCCTTTATGGCCTTGGCAACGGGAGGCGGCCCATCCACCTCAGGAGTGGAATCTCCGTTATTAATGTCAAGCAATGGCAAAGCCAAGCACATCCACACAGCACCTCCCAGCAGGGTTTAGATTCCCCTCGGAGTAAATAACAGTCCCAGAGCCAGGCAAGCAGACACGTAAAACAAATTATCACAGGCACCTCCCAACTCACAGAAGCATCAAAGAAGGACAGAACCAATGAAAGAAATCCCAGAACCGTCTGTTAGGAAACACCAGAAACAAAATTCAGTTTTCAATTCACATGCTCAGCAGTATTCACTGAAAGCTGCAGGCCTGTGGGTGGGAGAATCCAAAGAGAAAACCCCATTCCGGAAGATTCCTCAAGGGCATGGGCTGGTCTTTCACATCCTCAAGAGGATGATTTGGGACTCGGAGCAAAGAGGGGAGACTCTTCTGTAGATAAGCTGTTGATTCAGCTGAGGGATGGAGACTTGGGTTTTGAGTGTATGAACAGAAAAGATTTTATGAAAAAGACACTGCCCATCTGATACTCTCGTGGTTCTCGTGGGAAGAAACAAGTTGTGTTCTCACGCCATCTGTTCTCTTAGACCAGTGGTTCTCAACCTGCTTAATGCCATGATGTATTTTCATTGTCGCAAAGCGGTTGCAACCCACAGGTTGAGAACCACTGTCTTAGACCCACATGTGCTTCCCAAGTTCAACACACTTCCAAGTCCATGGTTGCTTTTGATTCTCAACAAAACTTTGTGAGAACACAGGAAGCAGGTAAAGGTCCCCCATATAGATGACGTCCCCAGGGTCACATGTTCAGCCCCAGAGACATGAGTTAGGGCCTTCTGGGTCCACCCATAGCGCTTTCCCTCCTGTCCTTGGGAAGATGTTTTCTGTAACTCCAAAGAGGTGGAAGGCAACACTGCTCACATACGTGTCACTGAACACTGTCACCCTGGATAGAGTGCTGTGGCATCACAGCTCACAGCAACCTCCAACTCTTGGGCTCAAGGGATTCTCCTGCCTCTGCCTCCCAAGTAGCTGGGACTATAGGTGCCCGCTACAACGCCCGGCCATTTTTTGGTTACAGCCGTCATTGTTGTTTGGCAGGCCCGGGCTGGATTCAAACCCGCCAGCTCAAGTGTATGTGGCTGGCGCCTTAGCCGCTTGAGCCACAGGTGCCAAACACATGTTTTAAAGGGATGGGTTTCACATTTCAAGGCAAGAACTGCAGAAAGCCATGGACATAAAGAAAAATGGTCCCCTTGCCAGGTCCCCAAGAAACAAAATCAAAACAAGACTCCACTTTTCACTGTGTGAACTGATGAAATGTGCTTTGGCTGGAGTCTTCAGGGGTGCTGTTGCCTCAGGAGTCACACCCTCAGACTGCCACCCCCCTTACTCGACATTCCATCCCAAACTTCTCATTCGTCTCTTGATTTTCTGTCAAAAGAGCTTACTTCTTTGTCTAATTTTATCTTTAAAAGCATGGGAGAGAGGTTTTTCAGTCATCTGGAAGGACAAAGAATCAAATGCCCAGAAAAAGTGTGGTTGGTCTCCCCGGGATGGGATGTATCCCTCAGGTTGGTCTCCCCAGGGTGGGATGTACCCCTCAGGTTGGTCTCCCCAAGATGGGATGTACCCCCTCAGGATGGTCTCCCCAGGGCAGGATGTACTCCTCAGGTTGGTCTCCCCGGGATGGGATGTACCCCTCAGGTTGGTCTCCCCGGGGTGGGATGTATCCCTCAGGTTGGTCTCCCCGGGATGGGATGTACCCCTCAGGTTGGTCTCCCGGGGCGAGATGTACCCCTCAGGTTGGTCTCCTCGGGGCAGGATGTACCCCTCAGGTTGGTCTCCCCGGGGCGGGATGTACCCCTCAGGTTGGTCTCCCCAGGGTGGGATGTACCCCTCAGGTTGGTCTCCCCGGGATGGGATGTACCCCTCAGGTTGGTCTCCCCAGGGTGGGATGTACCCCTCAGGTTGGTCTCCCCGGGATGGGATGTACCCCTCAGGTTGGTCTCCCCGGGGTGGGATGTACCCCTCAGGTTGGTCTCCCCAGGGTGGGATGTACCCTCAGGTTGGTCTCCCCGGGATGGGATGTACCCCTCAGGTTGGTCTCCCCGGGATGGGATGTACCCCTCAGGTTGGTCTCCCCGGGATGGGATGTACCCCTCAGGATGGTCTCCCCGGGGCGGGATGTACCCCTCAGGTTGGTCTCCCCGGGGCGGGATGTACCCTCAGGTTGGTCTCCCCAGGGCGGGATGTACCCCTCAGGTTGGTCTCCTCGGGGCGGGATGTACCCCTCAGGATGGTCTCCCCGGGGTGGGATGTACCCCTCAGGTTGGTCTCCCCAGGGCAGGCTTCCCCCTCAGAAACATGCTCAGAACCTGCTGGAACTGCTATTTTCTGTCTTTGGAGCACAGAAAGAGCAGAACCCCGGGATGGCAAGAAGGAAATTCTTTCTCTCACCCTGATTACTTGTGTAGTTTGCACAGGATGACTACTCACCTAGACAGAATACACAACAATGTCAGATTATGTCTGCACCACACACATCAAGCCAACTTGAACCTTGGGAATCTCACTGCCTCCCTGATCTGCGTCCCTCCGCTGGGACTTCATTCTGCCGCAGCCTCCCTGGTCTCTGCCCACACCTATCTGAGGATCTCAACAAGGTAATTATGTCCTTGGCAAACATGAAGCCCCCATTAATTGTGCACAACAAGACTTCCATACTCCTTAAAATTGTCCTTGGTCACATAAAGAATATAAATGAAAAGTTGGGCAATAAAGGCTTTTCTGGTTTTTCATTTTTGTTTTTTGCAAACAATCAATGCACCAGGAAAAGAAATGAAAGTGCAGAATCAAACCAGCTTTAGGGATAACTTATCCCTATAAAGTCAGAAACAATATGATTAGCACATAGGATCACACAAATACTAAAAACAATTAAACTGAGGTGTATTTTTTAAATACCATAAACAAAGTTAAACCACCATTTTGGAAAAAATATTTGCAAATATTCACAACAAAAGATATACTTTTCCTTATGATACAAATTTAATTTTCTTATAATTTTCTTATTACACAAATACTTCTAACACATCTACATAGAAAAAACTTTAGTAAACTTGTACAAAACTAAGTAAAGTTAGGCCAGGCCAGGTGGCTCATGCCTGTGATCCTGCACTTTGGGAAGCTGAGGAGGGGATCCCTTGAGCCCCGGAGCTCGAGGCTATAGGGAGCTGTGCACTCCAGCCTGGGCAACAGAGAGGACCTTGTCTCAAAACAAAAAGGAATTAAACAGAAAATAGGAAAAATCTCTTCACAGTGTCCCAATTCCCCCATCAATTTTGAAGTATTTTGAACATTAAAATGTGAAATGTGATTTGGTTTTACCCACCAACTGTGACTCATCTGAAGGGCCCAGGGAATATCTGTCATGCTCCCTACCCCGCAGGAGGACAAGTTCTCCAAAGAGAGGGTCCCACGAGGATCCCCTCCCCGCCTCCCTCTTGCTCCCGGGGTGAGGACCACGCCCAGAGAAACAGAACGTTCATCATACTTATGTTAAAGGTTGAAAATATCTCATAAAATAATTTTAGTCCTAGACTTAGGAAGCATTTTTTGGACTTGTTTTTTCCTTCACTGTTTTGGAAAAATTAAAATGTGTTTTCCTGTTTGGCAGAGGTAACCCAGAAGCTCTCATCATGTGAAATCAGGAGTCCAGGCCTCAGGGTTGGAAGTTGTGCTTCCTCGGGAAGCTACAGATGAAACAGGGAAGGCCTGACAATGTGCCCCCTGTGCGGTACGTACAGGGCAGGGGTCGCCCGAGAGAGACGACGGGGGCACAGAGTCTTCACAACTCCCTGCAGCAGGAACAAATCAAAAAGTTTGTTGTGATAAAGAAAGACACTGCAAACCACACAGAAATGTCAGATTTGGGACCACGTTAAAAAAATACTGATAAAAGCCATGAGCACTTTTGTTTAACTCAGTTGATAACAACTGCGTGGAGGACAGCCCACCCTCCCTGTCACCCGTGCACTGTCCGTACGGCCTGGAGCAGGACATTCTGACTCCCCTGTCATCCTTCAAAGCCTGGACCATGGTCTGTGATGGCTGCTTTCCTGGAGACTGAAATTCTTCTGAAAGAGTGGGGGAAGCACCTGCCCACATCTCTCTTCCCGCAGCCTCTCATTCCCTAACCCTCCCGCTCTCCTCCCACCGAGGCTCAGAATCCAGGAGTCTCCAGGGGGCATTGGAGCCCTGGGCTTCGCAGCAGTAGCCCGCAGGGATGGGGCTCAGCCCTCAGCGGTCACTCGCGTGACTGTGGCAGCCCCTCCCCACGCACCTGACTGCGCCTGGGCCATGTTCCCGGGGTGGGGCCCAGGGCACCCTGTGCCCTGAGATGCCCGCAGTAAAAGTGCTCTGGAATAAATAGTGGGGGGAGACACTGCAGTTGTGTCCACTGCGTTACATACACAATTTCCAAGACGTCCTGGTGGGGGGGGCCTACTTATCTTTCACTCCCCTTTTCCTGACGTTCTTGGACCTCAGATATCTTTCCATACCGCACGCACTGGCATTGCAGAACCGAAGTCTCAGCACACTCATCGTAGGAACAATGTTCTGTACCATTCCAGAAGAATGAAGCTTCGCTGTTGGCCACAGGGATCTACAGAGTGGGAAAAGGCCCTGAGTGGAAAATGCAGACTTGGGGCATTTGGTGACTTTTGTGCCCTCATAGAGAAAAAAACATGACTCACCAGTTTATATCTCTCCAAATCCCAGCCGTCACCAAGCTTGGTCCACTCAGATGCAGACAGAGGGACAGGGCCAGCGGGTAGTGTGTGGCAGCCCACCACCAGGTGAGGGCACAGCAAGGACCCGGCAGCTCCTTGCTGGTGTCAGCAGGACTGGCCTGCAGCTGGCACGGGCTATGCCATCAAACACATGCCCAGCTTGCTAACAAAGAGTCTGGGGAGACCAGGTGGGACCCTAATACTTACACTCCCGGGAATATCGGGAAGTGAGGTCGGAGTCGGGGGCAGCACTCCCCAGGGACTCATCCGAGAGGTGCCGCAGACGTACAGGTTACTGTGGGTGACACCTGAAAATCAGCGCTCAACGGCCAAGGGCTTGGGCCACAGGACATGGCTGGCAGAGGCTTGAGAATTTGGGGAGCAAAGCAGTGGCAAATGGGATCTGGGGAGAGGAAGAAGATGAATCCCACCCGTCTGGTATGTGGCCCAGGACCACGTCCATCACCCAGAGAGGGGAAGGGATGCTCCTGGTTTGTCCAGCTCCCAGCCCTGCCCTGAGCGGCCCCTGGCGTCAGCTCCAGGAGCACTGTCAGGGCCGTTCAACTCCACATCACAAAGCAGTCCAGGGACCAAATCATCTTTTATTACCTTGTTTGTCTGGGAAAATCTGTTCCAAATTCCAGACGGCAGACTTGAACATGAACTGTGGGCCATAACCCCTTTGCAAGTTGTAACTATCAGGGGAAGAGAGCACAGATCTGACCCCCAAAAAGAAAACAAGCTGGCCTGGTCCCTGCTGACAGTGACAGGAGCTGCCTGTGTCGTAAATAAGGCAGAGACAAGAGTCACTGCAGTAGAGACTTTGGAGGAGGAAGTGTGTGTTTTCCTAAGAAACGACACCGGTATGAGCAGCAGTGAGCGGCCCTCAGTGATCGGAGACCAGAGAAGTGAACACCAGGAAGGCCGGCCGGAGCTCCCAGGAAGAGCTAGCTAGAGAGATCTAAACTCATCAACTCCAGATCAAAGCCCAGAGTCCTCTGATAAGAGCCGGTACTCATTAACCGGCACAGTGTCACCAGCTTATTTTTAGGCTCGGCACTGGAATACTCTCAGCATCACGTGATGTCGTGTGACACAGGTGGCCTGGAATTAGGGCAGGCTTTGTTTTTCTCTGCTTGGGAGCAAAGTGCTGGGTTGATCTGAGCAGAATAGGAACAACTCCTGTTCAGCAGTGATTTCCTTTTTTACCCAACTCTGGGGCTGTATTTTGCTGCATATACAGACGGCCATGAAGGGCTGGTTACACAGGCTCTTCGGAGTTTAAAAATATGCACAAAATCCTTTCATATACACATATGTATTTGAACGTAAATTTTAGGAACACAAACTTCACACTGTATGTTTTCCACTGCTTCTGTAATAAATTACCACAAACTTGGTTCTACATTTAAGGACACACATTTATTATGTTACAGAATTGGGGTCTAAAGTTCAAAATGAATCTCACTGGCTAAACCTGAGGTGCTGCCATGGCTGGTTCCTTCTGGGGGGTCCAGGGAGGGTCCCATCCCTTGCTGCCTTGCAGAGGCCGCCCCTGAAGCCCTGTGCTCAGGCCCAGTCTCCAGCTCTGGGATTACCTGCAGACAATGGGCCCAGCTGAATGACACGGGATGACCCCTGCACTTCTGGTCCACATGCAGTCACCCTTGCAAGGTCCTTTGCCATTTGGGGTCCCAGTCAGATGTCCCCAGCATTAGGGTGTGAACACCTTGGGGCCATCATTCTGCCTTTCCACCACCAGTATATAGCCAAGGTTCCTTGGCCCATCTTTGGCCAGGCAACCCCTTTTATTGAAATCAATTTGGATTCACTACAAATAGGTTTTTGTAACCTGATATATAGTAGCTACAGTTCTCTCTTCAGCACTGGAAAAAAAAACCCAAGAATGTCTCATTAATTAAGATAGATTTTGACATCTTCTGTGGGTAGCTCACACAAATTGACAGTTACTCTTCCATCAGATGTTTAGTTATCATATTACATCTATTTCTGCATATTGAATAATCTGAGAAAACGCTAATTTCACTCTCAGGCATTGTAATACTTTGTTCTGATCACATTTACTTCATTGTCAATTTGTGTTTATGTTTTACGTCTTACGTTTTGCTGTCTTGATTTCTCACATCTCAGGTCGTGTCTGCAGTGGACACCTGTTTTGGGTTGCTTGAGGGTATCTCAGCTTTTACATACAGGCTGGGTAGAGGGAAAACGTGTTGCGTGTTGACACATGTAAGAAAATGTTTTTATTTTTCCTTAACCCTTCTTTAGATATGGGCATAGCATGGAATCCTGGATCTATCTTAGTCTGTCTAGGCTGCTGTAACAAAATACTATAATCTGGACGGCTTATAAAGGACCCAAATTCACTTCTTACAGCTCTGGAGTCTGGAGGTCCAAGGTCAAGGTGCTGGTGGGTTCTGTGTCTGATGAGCTGGGTCCCAGACGGTGGCTCCTCTCTCACGTGGTGGAACCCACAGGGAGCACTCAGGAGTCTCTTTTATAAAGACATTTATCCCAATGGCCCAGGGCCTGCCCTCATGATCTTCCCAAAGCCCCTCCTCCAAATAACACCACCCTGGAGAATTCGGATTTCAACACATGACTTTCAGGGACACAAACACTCAAACCATAGCAAGGTTCAAATCCATCCTCCTCGGAACGTGGATAACCAGTTTCCTCCTTCAGCACTGCTTGCTGCTGTCTCTGCCAAGAACATTCTGGAATCTCATGCCCACCTCCTCACGTCCTTCTGATCTTCACTCAGAAGTACCTTCTGGGTGGGGCTTTGCCTAGACACCTTGTCCACATACCCAGCTCCCTCCCCAGCCAACATCACGTTTCTCCTCTGCTAGTTTCATTATCTTCTCTTAGACCAGTGGTGTTCGACCTTTTTTATCTCATGGCACACTTGAATCTATAGTTAAATTTCCCTGGCACACTAAATTATGTTGATTAAAAGAAAAAGAATAGACTTACTGTGCCTTGAACTTCTTTTGAAAGTAATCTAATTAATGGTCTTTAGAAATTTTCACAGCACACCCAACATCCTCTCATGGCACACCAGGGTACCTTGGCACACCCATTGAAAATCACTGTCTTAAACCTTTAGCATTGTCTAACGCTCAAATATTGCACTTACCTACTTTGTTTGCTGTTGGTCCCCTCCCATTAGAAGATAGTGGTGGGGAGGCAGGGACTTCTGTGGAACACGGCTTGGCAGAGAAGAAACACTCATTAAGTAGATGGCAAAGCCACATCCCCGTCACCTGTCACATCCTCTGGACGGTGTCTGTGCTGCCTCACACCTTTGCACGTGACCTGGGGTTTGTTTGCCGATCGGTCACTTTGTAAGTGTTTAGAGCAGCCTCTTTATCTCTGCCTTTCTGAATGACTCTTTATTCATAACTTATGCTGGTTGGCTATTTCAATCCCAAAACTTCCATCATGTTCAGTGCCAGGATCAGTGTCTGATCATGCCCCGTCCCGTCACCCTGCTCTCCTGTCTGAACACCCTGCATCCATTTTCCACGTCTCTACTGTGTCTCTCAATTTCCTTCCTTTCCCATGATGAGCTGAAATTTTCTCGAGCTGCTTTGCATTCACACTTGGCTCACCAACCAAATCCACTCTACCCTTCAGCCTGTCCAGACATTTTAATTTTTTTTTTTTTTTTTGAGACAGAGTCTTACTATGTCACTCTGGTAGAGTGCCGTGGCATCACAGCTCACAGCAACCTCAAACTCTTGGGCTTAAGGGATTCTCTTGCCTGAGCCTCCCAAATAGCTGGGACTACAGGCACCTGGCACAACGCCTGGCTATTTTTTGGTTGTGGTTGTCATTGTTGTTTGGTGGGCCCGGGCCAGATTTGAACCTGCCAGCCCCTGTGTATGTGGCTGGTGCCCTAGCCGCTAAGCTAAGAGTTGCCTAGACATTTTTTTTTTTTTTTTTTTTTTTTGCCAGGGCTGGGTTTTAACCCGACACCTCTGATATATGGGGCTGGTGCCCTACTCCTTTGAGTCGCAGGCGCCGCCCCCAGACTTTTTTTAATTTTAGCATATTTAATATGAACCCCTTTTGTTCTCAGAGAGTTCCTTTCAAAGCAGCTTGTTCAAGTTTATGAAGAAATGACCCTCATTGCTCACTAATCACCCATGAGCAAATTGAAATTCTTGTCTGTTCTGCGAATTATTGCTGTCTCCTCAAGGGCAAGCTGATTCTTGATGATCATGTGTGTTCTTCTTCATCCTCTTGAACTTTTCCAAATCTCTGGCAATCTTGTGCTTTCTCCATGTTTTCGTGAAGGACGACGTTGCTCACACAGGTGCCGCTGTGTCCCCTCCGCGCCTGCCTGGACCCTGTGTGCAAATCAGCTTTATCTGGGTCATAAAAGTTTAGTGTGTTTCTGTCCTGGAAGGAGCTGCTTTTCATTTAAAAATAAATTTCCAGTGTTTCTCTAAGTTGCCTTCTGTTCTCAGCACCCTTCACAGGCCTAGGGGCTGCTTTCTTTAGAGAATGGTTCTCAGCCTGTAGCTAAATGATTGTGCAGTGTGAGAGGATCTTAGGTGTGCCTCAAAATTGTTTAAAGACCATTAATTAATTTCAAAAGAAGTTCAAAGCACAGCACATTCCTTTTTTCACTCTTTTTTGCCCATCAACATGATTTAAGTGCACCATGGAAGCTTAACTATAGGTTCAAGTGTGTTGTAGCTAACGGTTTTGAGAGGAGAAAGTCTTCAGGATTTTGAGATGAATTACTTCTATTATTAGCACGTGTAATTCACAATAGGAACCTTCTTTCCGTGAGGCCCTGCTAACAAAGGCAGGCTTGCCACTTTTCTCCAGCCCTCTGGTCCCAGAGTGCTCTCTCTACAGGAACTCCTCCAGCGTCTTGCAGATGAAGATCTGTCTTATTTCCTAGAACATAGTCATGATTTTATTCCACGTTAGAAGCAACTTTTTTCCATCATTTGAATTGGATATTGAAGGGGGGAGCTCAATTCCTCCATTATTGAATATTAATTGACAGAACAAACCAGCCTGAAAAACAAATGTTATGGTCTTCATATTCTGACCACCCAAAACTCAAAAACAGGGGCTCTAAAGTAGCACAGTTTTCCTTAAACTTTGAACTTTTTTCTTGATATATTTTTTCTGAACTTCAGGGCCAAATATAGAACCCCAGTCTGTAAGCAAATTGCTCTTCATAAACACTCACAGCAGGCCAGGTGGCTAAGGCATTACACATCTACAATTAACAATGTCATCTCACTAGGTGAACACTTAGTATTTTCTTGTTTAAAAAAGAAAACACAAAGCAGAATTTGTTTTGAATGAATTTCCAAATAACAATTTATACCAAGAAGAATGCGTAACAATGACTATAGAAAAGGCACAAGGAGAAAGGCACTTCCCAAGCAACCTCGGGGCCAGAACATCGGCCAGGCAGAAAAGATGTCATTGCCCAACCGGCTATACCAATGTGCTTTCTAAAAAGTAGAACCGTATTTCTACTTCTCAAGTTAAACATCTGAATTTAGGCATTTTTGACAGGCAGAGTATATTCACAAGCATTCCTCTAAAAAGTTGCCACCCGTCCCCCCTCTCCCCAAACCTTTCCTCCACCCATCAAATTGCTAATTCACTTCATCTCACAGAGACAGCTGACAATCTCCCTTCTACCCTAATCTACTCATGTATTTTATTTGATATTTGAACTAAAAACCTTTTAATGCAACAGCTGTCCTTTAGATGACTAGTTGAAAATCATTAACTTTATCTACTATGGATTCCTCTTTTGATTTAACATTGGAAACACACTACATAGTGGCATCAGGAGGTGTTTATGGCTTGAGGATAAGCTTTGGAAATCTTGGAGGGAATCGTCCCATTCCACAGTGGCCTCCACCTGTAATTCCAGCACTCTGGGAGGCCAAGGCAGGTGGATTGCCTGAGCTCACAGGTTTGAGACCAGCCCAAGCCAGAGCGAGACCCCATCTCTAAAAACAGCTGGGTGTTGTGGCAGGTGCCTATAGTCCCGCTACTGGGGAGGTTGAGGCAAGAGAATTGCTTTGCTCAGGAATCTGAGGTTGCTGTGAACTATGACTCCATGGCACTCTACTGGAGGCAACAAAGTGAGACTCTGTCTAAAAAAAACAAAACAAAACAAAACAAATTTGAGATCTGCCGATACCTCTGCCAATTCTTATTCTTAAGCCTGAGATACCAGAACAGAAGAAATGCACTTGTCCCTGTCCCCTAAGAAATTAGAGAAGCCTTTTGTGGTTTCAGTCTTGGCCCAGTAAAACAGACCTACTGTTCACTCTCAAGACTCCTTACTTCCAAAAAGGTGATAAAACTAATAAAATTGCTTGAAACAAAGGAAAAGAAAAAAGTCAAGGAATTGTCCAGGGTGATATATGGGAGAAAGAAGTCTTTAGCTAATATGTGAAATAAAATTAATTTTGTGTTGATTGTATAAAGTTATGTTTTTTGAGAAATCCAATAACAAAAATACCTTTGTGGGAAAAATAAATAAAATTTTAAGATATCTGAGGCTTCTCTAGTTTATTGGGTTATAAAGCTCTGATTATTTAAAAAGTAAATACAGAACTTCTAGCAACATTAGATTACTCAGATCAAAATATTGCCTTAAAACATAACCAAATTTATAGAGTTTAGCATAAGCTACATTTTGCAAGATATGTTTATTCGAAGACAAAAAACACAGGGGGAAAAATTAATAATGTTTCCCTTGGGGGCTCTAATGACTTTTTAAAATACTATTGTAAATGTGTTTTGCCTGTCACTACAAACACCCATTATGGTGGCACTTTGTTTTTGTCTGTATCTTGACAGCTCAATTCCAAAAAGCCAAGTCAGACTAGAAAATTATCGTGGGAAAAAAATAATGGTGCAGAAAAACCCAGGTGCTCCTCGACCCTCCGTGAAGAAAAACCACGAGCTCAGCCCTGAATCTTCACACGAGCCACACAGGAGCCTCCTCTGTCTTGCAGGGAGAATTAAGCTCAGTAACATTCAACCAGTTTTCATTTTGTTCCTTTCGGATTCTTAAATGTTTTAAAATAACTATTATTATTTTTAAAGATGACAAGAAAGAAATCCTAACAGCTTGGCTCTCTCTAAATCCTAGAGAGTCAAGGCAAATCTTCAGAAAGTTCCAGTGTTCTCTGCACACTGGGCCCCTCAGTGTGGATTCCAGGTGCCTCCAGCAGTAGTGCAAAAAAGTGGCCAACCCCGCCCTGGCCCCCGCGCCATAAAGCGCGTCTGGAGGCGCCTGTGTGGTCCCTCACACCTCCAGCTAGGAAGAAAAGAGAACACTGCACCATACCCTGTTGGGTTTGGGCTCTCAAGTCATCTCTAAGCTGGATGTCAGGGAACTTCCCCCAGATCACTTCAATTCCTTCCGTGTCCCCTACCCGCACAGGCAGTGGCCCTGAGTCATGGAGCAGGGCTGCAGTGGACGGAGGGACATGTGAATGATGGGCAAGATTGACGTTGTTTAAAAATATGCTAATGTGTTACACAAATGAGATGTGACTGTTGCATGATCTGTGCACAGAAAGAAAGCAGCAGGCAGGCGCTCTGCACAGCTGGAAGTGAGACCTCCATGCTGAGACTCAACACACCAGCCTGGACATGCAGACCTGAGAAGGCCCAGGGTTCAGAGAGACCCCAAAAAGGTCAATGTGCACAAGAGTATGTGCCCGTTTGTGCATGTGTGCAGGCACGTGCGTGCACGCGGGTGTGTGAGCAGTTGTCACCACCCATTAGCTTCTGCCATTTTGCTGAGCACAGAAACATTAGGAAGAATGGAAAGATTGATATTGTTAATTAAAATAAAATTCTCTTTTCCTCTGATAGCTCTTAAGACATGGTAAATCTTCAATTCAACCCTTCAGAAAAATTAAAATCCTAGCAGGCTCAAGCAAATCATCTCTAAGCGGGATGACAGGGAACTTCCCCCAAATCACTTCAATTCCTTCCGTGTCCCCAATCAGCTTCAGAGACGCTGGTGCCGTAGACCTCAAATTCTGTACTCGGCTCCTTACGTAAAGAAACCCTTGTCTGTGACCACAGGCTCTGCTCGTGCGGCTTGCAGGGAAATTAGGAAAAGATGACTCACCTTCGTCTGTTCTGAGGGATCTTAGAATTTTCCTCTTTAATTTCTCTAAGCATGGTCGGTGGCTGACATTTTTTACGACAAAACTTTATGGTTGCATTGTGACTGTCCTGAAGAATGCTCTCTATTTTAAATTTCCTGTGCAAGGAGGACATAGATCCAATTCTTAGCACCGTTTCCCTCCGTATTGTGGTTAAACAAGTGACATATGTTACCTTGGGCGAAAAACAATAATTCAAAAAGTTGAGACAAGAAGGAGAAAAGGAAAGATAATAGAGTCAACATCCTGCGCGTAGAAATAATCACTGCCGGGGCTTTGTGTATGGCCGCTAGGACATGTGTGCACATGGGGGTGTGCGTGTATATGACACAGGACAGTGTCACACGCACACGCCGAGCTCAGGACCTTCCCCACCGTGCGTGTCTTCTGCATTCAAAGGCCAGACGACTGGGAGGGTCCCCGTGGTACGGAAGCCGGCCTCCACAGCTTTATGATAGAAGGACTTGGGGACCCAGGGTGACCACAGCCTCTGACATCATCGTCCCCTCTACTCCTGCGGAAAAGCCAGGACTATACTTCCTAGAATCCCCTTCCCACATGGTCTGGACGGAGTCTGCCTAGGGGAGGCCTGGCTCCTTCAAGACCAACTTAGGATACGACCCGTATCCCTGACCTCACCCTCCTTAGGTGATGCTCGCGTGCTGGCACACCCAGGACATCAGTAGAAACACGGGTGGTAGGGAAGTGTCAGGAGCAGAGGCTGTAGGTGGGAAGGAGGGCGGGGCAGCCCAGCCCCCTGCTGACCGGGGAGTCCAGGGCCTGCGCTCTGACCCAGTGCCCTGCGGCGGGGGTCCTCGGAGGCCACGCACTGAGCAGGGACCAGCCGGCTTCGCCGTATGGAGGTGAGAAAGGGGCCGCAGTTTCAGGCTGACATGGAGAAGCAGTCAGACAAATGCACCGGCAGCATGCAGGCCTGCGAGGGGACCGGCGGGGCGACAGGTGAGCAGAACTGCTCCGGCGCCAGGTCCGCAGTCCCTCCGGGAGGCTGCCCTGACCCCGGCCTTCGGTGTCCCTGAAAGGGGGCTGAGCCCCCGTCTGGCTGGGCTTACTGCTTCCTAAATGTGCCTTCTGAATGCCAGTATCCATGTTCCTGGACTGTTTTCTCTTCATTTTTGTAGTCCTGTAATAATTTGAGTCTTTCATCCGTAAAATTCAATTCTGAGTCATTTCCCACCCTCAGCTGTGCAGCATTTCTACCCATTCCCCTCCTAAGACCAAAAGGCCACGATGGGACACTTCTAGTCATGGCCGAACCAGTCCCCAGAGATGGAACAGGTACCACCAGGGATCTGATCTTCGTACTCCGAAAAGGGCAGTCTGATCTCAAGTCTCTATTGCCCGTGCCCCAGAATGTGACACTGATGAAGGTGCTGCCCTGAGTCAGCCCAGCGTCTGCGAGCCCTGCAGGGCTGCTCCCTCTGCAGCGCCCCCTGCCTGTGCTGCCCTGCACTGCTCCCTCTGCAGCGCCCCCTGCCTGTGATGCCCTGAGTCAGCCCAGCATTTGTGAGCCCTGCAGGGCTGCTCCCTCCTCAGCGCCCCCTACCTGTGATGACCTGAGTCAGCGCTGCGTCTGTGAGCCCTGTAGGGCTGCTCCCTCTGCAGCGCCCCCTGCCTGTGATGACCTGACTCAGCACAGCATCTGTGAGCCCTGTAGGGCTGCTCCCTCTGCAGCGCCCCCTGCCTGTGATGCCCTGAGTCAGCCCAGCATCTGCGAGCCCGGCAGCGTCCCCTACCTGCGGTGCCTTCTTGTCTCCGCTACGTTTCCCTTTGTCTGATCATGTTCCGTAAATTCAGTGCAGTTTGATGAATTTTAGCTTGCTCTTTGTACTCCATTCTTTAATTTAAATTTGCAATGACTAGAACATTTAATTTGCTTTTAAGAAAAGCAAACAAAAGGCAGTAGCTTTTTATTAGATGCACTAATTAATTTCTCCTGCAGTAGGAAAGAAGCCCACCTGTCCTGGTCACGTGGCCTGTGATGAAGGCATGAGGCCGTAGTCCTCTGTGGCTCCACAAACCCTGAGCCCAGGACGCTGTTCCAGGGAGCAGCCTCCTTGGGGTGAGCCGAGAGCTAGAGTCTTCCAGAAAATGAGAGAACAGACTTCACTGTCCAGTAACCAGCAGGTGCACCCGTGATCTGGTTCTGGGAGGGAAGGGGAGGTCCAGAGACCCTGTTTCTGCAATCCTTTAAAAGGGGCCGCAGAGTTATGTGCAGAAACAGTTATCACTTCTGGTGGTAGAAAAAAAATAAATACAAGCCAGTTTAACAAGATGCCCCAAGGCCATTGGTGATGCTAAAAGATTATAAATCAACAGGATTTTTTTCTTCTGCTTACACATCTTCCAACAATCTCATTACAAATAAATCTATAAATAAAAATTCACATAGTATTCACCTACTAACAGCTATGAAAGTATTTGCCTTGATTGACAATTTAAAACAAATAAATTGTTTTCAAATAGGAGACTAACTCTGGAAAACAGTTCTTGGTAAACTCCAAACTGGGGTGAAGGGAACATTACTTCACATTGGTTTTTAACTTCCGTTGAGCATAAAACGGGCTTTTTGTCCCACAACAAAAGTAGCTTCAGGTAGGTTTTATGGAAAAGTTATGCTAAATAATAAGATGGTCTAGAAGTTAAATAAGAATAATAGTACCCAATTTGAAACAGTTCAAACTATTGACTGAGAAAAGAAAACCTCTATAAATTACCCAAAATGCAGTGAGTACAGAAAACTTGAATTAGAGGATAAGAGACATGGAGTGTGTTTGGCCAATGTCCATTCCATTGGAATTCTAGGAAAGGATAGTAAATAAATGTAACAGAAACACTATTGAAAGGGAAGATGACTGGCAATTTTCTAAAATCAATAAACGACACAAACCTTTGTATTCAGAAATCCCTCCACATTCCACATAGTGCGTTAGAGAAATGTTCACAATTGGGATGCCACAATAAAATGAAAGAGCATCAAAAGCATGCAGGAGAAAATATGTCTACAAAACAATAATCATTAGGCAGATAGCTGACTACTAACAAATAAAGCACTTAACATGCACTTTTAAAAATAAGAAAATCAAGAACAAATGAAACCCAAAATTAGTAGACAGAGAATATAATAAAGATCAGAGCAGAAATAAATAAAATTGAGACAAAAACACAATAAAAAGAGCAGCAAAATAGAAAGTTTTTTTAAAAGGTAAAATTGACTAAACTTTAGTTAGACTAAGAAAAAAATCAAAATACATCAAATCAGAGATGAAAAACATTATAATAGATACCACAGAAGTTCAAAGGAACATTAGAGACTGTTATGATCATCCATTGTGTTGTCAATAAATTAGAAAACGTAGAAGGAATGGAGAAACTCCTAGATGTATACAACCAAGATTGAACCACAAAGAAGTAGAAAACCTGAAGGGACCCGGTAATGAGTACAAGATTAAAGAAGTAAGACGCTTTCCATCAGAGAAAAGCCCAGGACCTGGTGCCATCTCTGCAGAATTATACCAGATATTTAAAGAAGAACTAATACCAGTTGAGATGGGATAAAAATCCTGTCACTCTCACCTCCTTGGTTGCTTTCCTTTCTGCTTCACCCTTAAATTCTTGCTAAATCAGCAAGACACACTCAATAGCGGGAGGGGGAAGGAAGACTGCTTAACAGTAGTTTAGGGAAGTTACTAAGGCTTAACAATAGTTTAGGAGTAGGTAAAATAAATAACAAAAATATTAATAGATGATAAACAACAGAAATCAGTAGACATGAAGTATAGTAGAAGTGTATAAGAAATCATAATAAACTGTTTACTGTTTAATGAAATGTTTAAGGAGACAGAAGGAAAAAAAGGGGAAGCAGAAGTAGTGGTGCTGGAAACAGTCTGAGCTGCAACAACTAGTCCACACTTCCCCAATTTACCCCCCGTGACTCCCAACATACTGAGAGCCAACCAGACATGGTGGCTAGAAAGATATTGTTAGAAGGAATGACTAAAACCAATGGGACTGGATGTCTGTGATTATTTTTATTGTATACCCTGTAAGCATTTAAACTATACCTGCCTCTGCGATTTTCTGATCACGCAAACTCACCCAAGATTGCATCGGCCCACTTTATATAAGCTGAACTCTACCAGTGGTCTGTGCTACTCTCTATATTGGGGGAACGGCCAGCTGTTCGGTCTTTTCTTTAATAAAGACTTCCTAATTGGCACTATATTAATTGACTTTGGGTCTTGATACCTAGCGTCTGTCCTATAATACAGTTATACTCAAACTATTCCAAAAAATTGAGAAGGTGGGAATATTTCCAAACTACTCTACAAGCCCAGCAATATCCTGATAGCAAAACCAGACAAAGACACAAAAACAATAACAAAAAGGGAAACTATAGGCCAATATCACTGATGAGCAAAGATGCAAAGGTCTTCATTATTAAGAACATTATTTACCATGATCAAGTGGGAATCTTCCAAGGGTACAAAGACGGTTCATTGCATGCAAATCAGTGAGCAGAATACGTCACATTAAGGACACAAACCACTTGCTCAATCATCTCAATAAATGATGAAAATATTCAGTAAAATTCAATTGTCCCTTCATGATAAAAACTTTTAACAAAGGAGTTATAGAAGGAATGTAACTCAAAACAGTAAAGACCGTGTATGACACACTCTCAGCTGGCATCATGCTGGATGGGAAAACTGAAAGCCCTTCCTTCAACATCTGGAACGAGACAAGGAAGCCCACTCTCACCACGTATGTGCAGCCGAGTACTGAGCCCTTGTTAGGGGTTGTGGAGCAAAAACCTGACCTGGTTTTAAAGCCCACTGGGAAACTCTTCTGAGGAAAAATAATCTACACCAGTTTAAAACACAGAATCTGAGCTGCCTCTGCAGAAAGGCTGCATTCTCTCAGGCCACCCAGTAAACCAAGACAATGCAGCAATCCTCTGGCTTCTTCAGGAGGATGTTATTGATCCCTAATAAAAGCACATATGCAAAATGCAAAAATGCCAAAGATAGGGTTAAAAGAATTCCAAGTCCCCAGGAAGATTAGATATGGACAGAAGCTGGGTAAAAGGTAAGGGGTTGCTAAAAAACAGCCAATAGCAGGTTTAGAAAGGTGGGGAGTAAATTTTACTCTCAGGTCTGATTATCTGCATGGGGTGCAGTAATTATTAGCCACCTAGGCTTTTCTCCCCTCTCTTTTTTCTTTTTCTTCTTGTTTTTGTTTTATATAATGTAACGTTTATGTCTAATTTTTTTACTTGAAAAATTATTTTTGTAAAATAAGATTATAGTTTAAAAATGTGCTTGACTTCATGGCCCCCAGTTAGGTGCCAATTGTCGGGGATCGTGATGCACAGACCCCAACTATGTTTGAGAGCCAGTTGGGCAAGGAGACTAATCCTAACCAGAAGAACTAGACAAAGGAGGAAATAAAGGGGCATCCAAGTTGAGAAGCGGTCAGATTGTTCTTATTTACAGAAATGATAAATGCTTGAAGGGCTGAAAATATGACATGTACACTAAAAATGAGTACATCTATTCTGTATCAGTAAAGATTAAAAATTTAAAAAATAAATAAAACAAAGGATGGGGGGGGAACCTACTGAGAGGATGCAAACCGATCCCACAATGTGAGAAAAGATAATACCTCACAGTCCGGTTGGTTTATTCTAGGAACACTGGATGAATTTCATATTAGAACATTCCCTTAGGTAATTTACCACTCCACTGTACTCAGCAAAAGCATATTATGACCTTACTAGATGTGGGGAGAGTTTCAGGACTATTTCACTGATGTTCACTTCTACCTCTCCATCCAACATTTCACTAGAGAGTTCGGCAATCCATATAAGACAAGAAAAAGAAATAAAAATAAATAAATAAAAATTTAAAAAGAGAAATAAAGGATTTATGTTAAGTGAAAAAATTTAAAAATATCTTTATTCACAAATGATACTTTCCATTAAAATATAGAATCTACAGGGCAATTTTTAAATAAGTAAGAGAGCCTGGCAAAGTTATATAGGTCAGTGATCAAGTCACAGAAGCCCATTGCATTTCTGTACACCAGGAGCAAACTGAAATTTAATTTTTAAAAGGTACTATCTACAAGTGTAACAAAAGATGTTTCTAAGGATAAATGCAGCAAACATGTATAAGACCTTAATGCAAGAAATTCTAAAACTACATTAAAAGACATTTTTAAAAAGTCCCTAACTAAATAGGAACACATGTCAGATGTATAGCTGGGAAGACTCAACATTGGAATCATATCAACTCTTCCACAAATTAATTCATGGAATTAATTAAATCGAATTAAAATGCAAATTAATGTTTCATGGAATTTGACAATATGATTGCAAAGTGTATATGGAAGTTGGGGTTGCCAATAGCTGAGACACTTTGGATAAGGAAAACAAGGTGAAGGTGAGAGACGCCAACACACGTCTGCACGGCTGTGAGCATCGCCGGGCAGGAGCAGACGGACCCAGGAACAGGCCAAACGGCCAAGGAGCTGGCCTGCGAGATCGGGCAGAAACTGGATTTCCTGCCGACCCTGTGGGAAAATTTGGACTCCACACTGATTTAAGTAAATGAAAATGAATGCACACTCACTACACACGTTAAAAAAATTCATTCCAGATAGACCAAAATTTTAAATGTCAAAGGCAAAAAACTCTAAAATATTAAGGGAAAAAAAAAAACCCACATGGGCAGCCCAACCTGCAAGAAATAAACTGGGTTCAGAGAAGCAGCTCTGAGGGGTAGGAGCCGCAGCCCGGAGTTTTGCTGACTCCATTCCAATCCCGGCTTTCCCACCTCCTGGACGATGGATTTGGGATGGTCAGGGAGTCTCTCCCAGCAGTCCTCTTTGTCAGTAGGAGCAGGGTAAACTGACGCCTCCCTACGGAGGTTTTTGTAAAGTGGTCAGCACAGAATCAGCACGTGGCAGGTGTGCAGAGATGCTGCCGTGACAGTGACCCTGGCCAGTCATGATGGTCTTTACATATTTGCGGCCTGGAGAAGGAGGCACAGGACTTTATGGGGTTCCTGTGGCAGGAGCTAGTTCTGAGGGAGACAGAGGTCAGAATACAAAAGAGACGGTTGGGCATTTAAAGTAGACACATGGCTGTTCACTAAGTAGATCTCACCACGAGGTGGGTAACTAGACGGCCCACTGGCCCACTTGTCTTTAACTTGACCTTTTAGAAATTCCATTTGCACAGACATGGTGTCCTGTCAGTCTGTGCGGATCAGCCGCACTGTAGATCCACAGATACAATTGATGTCATCACTCCACTCTGGACAAACGTTCAGACAGTTTCTCTTTTTCTGTTACTTTTAAACCACAGGAAAACATGAATCAATAGAAACGTAAAACCAAACATAGTTATGTGTCTGTGTGTGTGTGTGGACAGACAAAAGATTTCAAACTGGGATGGGGATGAAGGGACCCCATTCTCCTTGAGCCACAGGCATCGCCCCTGGGGATCCCATTCTCTATACCAATTTCTCAGTAAGTGAAATCATAAAATCATTGAAAGACAAAGCTACATAGAGCCTTAGGAAGGACCCAGCGTGACGATTTTAAGTTTATTTTATTCACAGACCACTAACCTCAAGTAAAAACTTATAATTGCTAAATTTTATGAACTCTTGGTATGGGCTTGACTCACATGGGTGTCCAACCTGAGGTCCAGGGATCCCATGCAGATTATTTGAGGACTATCTGGCTTGTATGTGGTATTGGATATCGCAAAAAAGTAAGCACAGATCTTTTCTTTTGCTCGTCAGCTCTCCTTCGTGTCTCTACATTGACCGTATGGCCCAAGACAACTCTTCTTCCAATGTGTGGCAAAAAAAGAAAAAAGGCTGGACACCCCAGGGAGGGAAGTGTCTGCACATATCACTCACCCTCACGGCTCTCCTCAGAAGCAAGCACCATCAGTGTGCCCATTTTACAGATAAGGAGACTGAGGTAGTGTTGCTAGCAAGTGGGGCACATGGAAATCCAATGTGTGAGATGGAGAAGCCCAGATTATTCTGGCATACACAGGCACGGGAATGCACAGGCCCCCAGACATGCTGACACCATGCTTGTGCCTCTGGCTTTTCCACTACCCCTAAAGGATTCCCAGATCCAATTTCAAAATCAATTATTCAGACCAAAGACAAGGCCCAGAGACCTTTAGGGACCCTTCCAGCAGTTGGTAGTGATCAAGGCAAGACGGGGACACCTTGGGCCTGGACTCCTGGGCAGACTCCTGCCCACACTGTGAGCAGCCAGGCTGGTCCTCTCTTATACTTATTTGGTAACTTTCAAAGTTTCCTGGAGACCTGTAATTTTAATCAGGAGAAGCCATGGAGGATTCTAATGAAACCCCTGAGGTCCTGTCATTCTCTAACAAGGGGGACAGATCTTGCCTCCCCTGCCCTTTCTTAGCCCTCTTCTAATTGTAGCCAAGTGCACGAAGACACAGCACTTATCACCATGTTTTTTGTCCTAAAATAAAACCACCTCCTGGCTCGAGAATGCTGTGGTGCAGCTCTTAGTCTATAGCAAGGTGCTGCCCTGGGGGGCCCTCTATTCCTCGGAGGTCAGCAGGCATAGTGGAACAGGAGTGAACGGTTAGGGTACAGCTGACCAGGGAGATCCGGGTTCCTGTGCCCTCACTGAAATTTGCATTCATTAATTTTTAACTTTGCATACAGTAAAATTCACCTGTTTGGTGCGCTGTCTAGATGTGACCAATGCATGTGTTTGTGTGACCATCACCACTGTCAAACAGAGAACAGCCCCATCACCCCAAGGGCCCTGCGTGCTGCCCTCTACAGCCGGCCCTTGGCCCCTCAGTGGTCCTAGGTCTCTTGGCCTTTTTCAGAATGTCATTGAACTGAAACCACAGAGTGAAGCCTGTGAGCCCCGCTGCTTTTGGCTGCTTGTGGCATCTGAAATTCACACGTTCTGGGGCATCAGTCAATCATGTGCTCCTCTTTGTAGTTGAGAGTTGTCCCCCTCTGGATGGGATACATTTGCTTATCCAGCCACCCAGCAGGACTTCAGTTTAATCAGTTTGCAATTTGAGGCAGTTATGAATAAAGCCACTGCAAATATTTACAGACTTTAAAAATGTAAGCACAAATTTCCTTGCTTTTTTTTAATTTGGGTACATATCTAGGTAGGAATACTAATTTGGTAACTTTCAAAGAAACTGTCAAACTGTTCTAAAGTGTCTGCACTCCCAGGCATTACCACCTGCAATGCACGAGTTTCTGTTCTGCACACTGACCAGGACTGGCATTATCAGATGACCCCCTGGTGGTGGCGGCACCATGTAACTGAATTGGCATTTCCCTGGCACCTGGGAACGTGGGGCATCCACATCCTTTCACGGACTTTTGGCTATCAGTATTGTTGGAGTCCTGCCCTAGGGGCAGGGTCTGTTAAGACCTGTGGATCAGGCAGTGACTGACTGAAGAAATATAAAGTTAGAAATGATGAGAAAGAAAGAGCTAAGACATATAGAATTTTTAAAGGTGGGAACCCAGGGGACCACTACCCACTTGTGGGGTTTTGATGGTGGTCTCAAATGTCAGTTTTACTTAGTTTTTGTTAAAAGCCTATTTGTTTATTAGTCCAAAGGGTAAATTGAGGAAGGGACTAAATCAGTAGTTTTTTTCACTTGGCGTCTATGTTTTGTAATCATTAACTTTAAGGATCTGCGTAGTTTTGAGAAATTTGGAACCTGAGCCTTGTGTGGGGGGCAGCCTCTTGTTTTATGTCACACACATAGATTTTTAGGGAAGTGTTAATTTTACTACTTTATTGTGGAGTAAAATGCCACTGGTGTCAATTTTTTTTTTTGAAGAATCAGTAGGAGAGAGGAATTTTTTTCTCATCACCACCACCGAGGGTCCTCCCCTCTTCTTTTTATTTATATTTTAGGGCTTGAGTTGTTCCCTTGATCTCCGTCCTAGTTAAATATAAATTTTTGTAATGACTATTTGTTTTGATGGTTTATTGGGCAGGAAACGGCCTAGTTAATGTATCTTGCCAGGTCTTGTCACAGAATCTTTTGTGGCCATTATTTCTTTAGAGTATTTATAGACCAAATAGGGGTGTTAGTAAGTGGTATCTTTAATAGGCCAGAGTTTTAGGAGAAGTAGGAAATTTGTTTAGATAAGAAATTTAGTAGCTCCTGGTTTAAAGTTAAACTAGTTGATTTTCTTTTGTTCTGACTTACTCGGGTTACTTCTTACTTTTTCCCATTTTCTGGGGGTATTTTCCCTTCGTAAGAATGGGGTCTTTGGTCCCCATTCTGCCCACAAGTGTATCTTCTTTAACAAAGTGTCATTCAACTCTTTTGCCCATTTTAAAAAATAGTCTTTAATCTTTGGAGAGGTTTTAGAGTCACATCAAAATTGAATGGAAGGTATAGAATTTCCAATATACCCCTCCTCATATACCTAAAAATTTTATAATTTTATAATTTTATATGTATGACTCTCTGATACATTTTGAGTTAATTTTTGTATTTTTTGTATATGGCCTTCAGATCATTCTGACATCATTTTTTGAAAAGATTACCCATTCTCCAATAATTTGTGAACAGCCAATAGGCTGCCTCTGTGTGTGAAGGTCTCTTCCAGACTCTCCATTAGGCTCCATCCACCCCATGTCTGTCCTTTTGCCAAAGTCAGACTGTCTTGATTATTGTTACCTTGTAGTGAACCTTGAAATCAGATTGTGTGAGTGCTTCCATTTTCTTCTTTAAATTTTTTGGGCTATTTCCCCATCCCCCTTTTAGTTCTGCTTTTATCTGTTTGTTTGTTTGTTTATTTATTTATTTATGTATTTTGAGATAGAGTCTCACCCTGTTGCCCTTGGTAGAGTGCTATGAGATCACAGCTCACAGCAACCTCAATCTCGTGGGCTCAAGCCATCCTCTTGTCTCAGCCTCCTAAGTAGCTGGAACTATAGCCCCCCTCCCCACCATGCCCGGCAGGTTTTTATATTTTTAGTAGAGATGGGGTCTCACTTAGCTCAAGCTGCTCTCAAACTCCTGAACCCAGGCAATCCTCCCACCTCAGCCTCCCAGAGTGCTGAAATTACAGGCATGAGCCACTTCACCCAGCCTCCTTTTATTTGTTTTATGGGCATAATGGGCCTACAGAGGGTGCTCTAATGGACTCAGCCTGCACCATGGCTACGTGATTTCCCAACCTACCCCTGGCTCCACAGCAAGAATTTCCTTCTTAGCAGCACACCCCACCTTGGTCGGTGTGTCTCCTGGCAGAAAGAGCCCCTGCCTGGCCCATGCTCATGAACAGTCCAGAACTTCAGGAGGGTATTCCCCCAGAGTCTCTGTCCCCTCCTTCCCGAAGTCTCTGAAGGTTGACTTCGCTGTTCTTTCTGGTCCCTCACGTGCATCTGTGATCTGGCTACACTGTGTGGGGAGCTACTGAAGTGCAGGCTCCTCCCATGTCACTGGTGTTCTGAGAGTCTAGCCAGCCATTGGCGGGGCCTGAGGTTCTGACGATTTCACATTGGCAGATGAAACCCCTGCAGCGGGCAGGTGTGGGGCTACTAGGACACATGCCCTCAACTTCTCGTGCTGCTGGTCACTTTATTGTGCATCCGTGACAATGTCTCATGCACAGGCCTGGCCCCCACCTCTTGTATGCACTTCAGATTTTTAGAGGTAGGTATTGACTGAAAACCTGCTTGTAATCCAGAACAATGCAGCAAAGCTCAGCAGTTGCCAAGGAGACTGTCTGGCCCTCAGTGCCAATAACATTTACTATCTGGAAAGAAACCCATCCCCTGTTCTAGAAGCAGTAAGCCTCAATCCTAGGGGAACAGCAGAACCCCTGGGAGGCTCCCAGAGCTCAGACCAACTGAATCCCCACTCCAGAGGACTCAGGAAACTGTCAGGTTCTCTGGGTGGGTCCATGCTGTCCCTCCCCACCTGCTGGAACCACTGGGGTAGGGCGGGCCGAGGCGCCCTGAGCCCTCTCTAACTTGCCTGTCACCTCAGCAGCTCCTCACACTTCCTGCACTTCCATCTTACCAACAAAAGAGCCGATTGAAATAAAGTGTCTCTAAGGGCTATTGATGCTAATGCTTTGTGATCTTATACTCTTGTGACACTTGTCACAACAAAGACAATTACTGGTGATGCACCTAACACCAATGGTTGCCCACTCAGGTGCACGTGCAGGGTGCTGTGATGACAGTATGATTTGAAAATGCTATGGCTGAAATGTACCCCCAAGTCAAAGCCCAACCCCCAGGATCTCAGAACATGACTCTGTTTGGAGATGTAGGGGTCTTTAAAGAGCTGATTAAGTTAAAACAAAGTCAGTAGGGTGGGCCCCTTTCTGACTGCAGTCCTTATAACAAGAGGGGATTAGGACACAGACAGGCACAGAAAGACCTGCTGACACCCTGCATTCCCCATGCCACCCCCAGAGCCGAGAGACTGGTCTATGCTGTTTAAGCCACCTAGATGTGCTGCTTCCTGCAGCAGCCCCAGGGGCCTCATACAAGGCAGTTGGCTGAAGAGAAAGTGCCAGATTTGGGTGCAACACACTGACATCCTGGCTCCCAGAGTTAATCAGAGTGATCCCTCTCGTGCCACCGCTGAGCCCTGCCTTGCCTTCCGCCAGCCACTCCTGACTCAGGGCCACACAATCCTTTGTCAGTTGCAGCTGGAGCAAGGCCAGCCAGGTCTATTTGAAACAGTAAACAAAAACTCAGCTGCACACAATGGTGACATTTACTCCCTGTGTTCACTCTCAGAATCTTCCACTGCAGTAGGAACATATTAGTCAGAGCCCTTTGAAAGCTGATGCAACATGGGCCTGGAGCTTTCGGAACAAGGTGTAATTGTGCTGGAACTGGATGGCAGTCCAGCGTACTGGGAGCCAATACCTGCCCCCTGTCTGCACCCCAGGAAGACACACATGGCCCCCTCCACCCCTCCGTCACCTTGACGCCAGGAGCTTAGTCAGATGTGGCCATTGAGCATGCTGCCGTCATTCACGCCTGCCTGTCTGCTAAATGTCAGGGCTGAGAACCGTCAAAGGATGATATGGGCAGCACTCACCTGCGTGTATGGCCAGCTCATCCTTCCGGCTCTGCCCTGGGGTCTGCGCCTGGGACTTGTACCGAAAACTCTGAGGTGTTTAGTACATTTCTCAGAACTGTGTTATACTTGGTATCTTGGTCCCCCAAAAGTCCCTCTGTCAAAAATAAAAGACAAAGCCCTTGTGCCTTTTCCAGAAACCTCTGAGGAAGGAGCTTTCTTTCCACGTGCACTCTCTCTCCAAGTGAGTGGGGAGTGCACGTGGAAAGAAGTAAACAGCCCCAGGTGAGTTGCTCCAGGTGCCCAGTACGGCTGGTGGTCTAATCAGGTGGTCACCTAAACTCAGGGTCCTCTCCAGCTATGTCTCTGGTCATAGTCCCTCACCATGTCCTGGGGCCCATAATGTGGGAAAGAGGCATGGTGTGCTATTCTTACTAGCAATTTGGCCCTCTATTCTCAGAGAAATCTACCACTGCATAGCATAAAGCTTCTTTTCCTTTCCATGTGGGAATTCAGCTCTTCAGGAAAAACGTCACGTACACCTCAGCTTCTAGAATGCAGTGGGGCATCTTGTGGTCCTGAGAAGGTCCAGTCCTCTGACTGGGCAGAGGGAGACGCCCATGACCCCACACTGTGCAGCAAGCCTGCCCCGGGATTCCCCTACTACCTGACAACTGAGGGCCACCATTGGCACTTTCCCCTTGTCTCAAAGTAGGAGTCTCCAAACTCCTGCATCACAGCCCCTGGGGGGTGGGTTCCAGTGCAGGTGCTCAACCCACTCCCATTAAGGCAGATGGTGTGGCCTGCCTCCTTGAGTCTTTAAAGGAACCAGGGACATAAATAGGAAAATTTGAATCTATGGGTAAATAGCAAACACGTTCATTTTTTCCCACTGTCTTTCCTGCTCTGCCAATCATTAATGACCAAGTGGGGAGATGTTAGTGTTTTAAAGCACTGAAGGAGGTATGGATCAATCTTGTCAAGGAACACTTCTGTACATTTGTAATTCCCATGCCACCACCGACCAATGCTTGGTACCACCAAGCTACTGAACAGCTCAGGCCTCACAAATCCACCAGTATGTGATTTGGGATGTGTGTTTGGATATCATGACAATGTCCACTTGCCAAAAACATGTCTAAATGTCTACTTGCAATTTCTGTACTCAAGCCTTGGCATGGACAGACAGCGAACAACTCAGGAATCAACACAGATGTGCAGGCCATATGGGAGGAGCACTGCCACAGATAGCCGAGATGTGGATCAAGACACCCCAGGACTGTGAACTAAGAGGCCTGACCGAGAGGTGGGGTGGCTGGAGAAAGCCAGGGCAGCAACACCAGGCAAGACTCTGACCCCAAAGAGCCCCTAAGCCTGGGAAGACGAGCAGTCAGGGAGCGGACTCTGGGACCTGCAGCAGTGTCCCGGCACCACTGAGACCCTGGGCCAGGGACGGCACAAACTCAAAGGCAGAGATAGAGGCAGCAGAGTCAATGAACACACTTCCACAGAGGCCGGGAACCGAGAGCTGAGCACCTTCCATGCCCCAGAGAAGCACTAAGAATAAATGTGCAAAACGCCAGGCACCAAAGGTGAAAGGTCAGTGACTGATATCAGGGTTTATTTACAGTCCAAACTCTACATGTTAGAATAAAACACAGGTGAAATGTAGATATTACTAGGGCAGGTGCCAAGGGCCAGGGGTCGTATGTTCTAATACTATTATGTGAACAACCTCCTGAACTTTCTGGGTGACTTGAAAACCTCTCTAGGTTTTTCAAGGGGTTTTCCTTCTCATACAAAAGTGGATGCAATGGTTATTTTTATATGTCAATTTGGGCCATGGGATGCCTAGATGTGTGGTCAAATGTTATTCTGGTGCTTCTATATAGGTGTCTTTATGAGTTTAACATTTAAATCAATAGACTGAGCAGATGGGCCTCCCCCAGTGGACCCCGCCCCAAATCAGTGGAAGCCCAAATAGGAGGGAATTCCTCCTGCCTGGCTGCTTTGAACTGTGATATTGATTTTTTTTTCCTGCCTGTTAGCTCTCCTGGTATTCTGGCCTTTGGACTCAAACTGGAGATAGGCCAGTGGCCCTCTAGGGATGGCAGCTTGTCAACTGCAGACCTGGGGACTTGTCCACCTCCACGGCCACCTGAGCCATTCCTGATAACACAGACACAAGTAGGAGAATAACAGACACAGAGATAGAGACGGACGTCCTCCTGGAGACCCTGATCAAGACAGTGGGGAGATAGGGGAAAATAATTGCCTGATGTTTTGATGTTAAATCATGTAAAGAGGTTGTGGGGCACAAAAAGCAAAATAAAACGAAGTTTTAAAAAATAAATATTTAACTTTATCAAAATTAGAAACTTCTATTCTCCAAAAGATGATAGAGAGAATGAAAAAAAGGCAACTTACAGGCTGGGAAAAAATAGTTGCAACGTTACCTATCTGATAAAGAACTTGTATCTAGAATATAGCGAGAATGCTTGTAATTCAAGAAAAAGAAGGAGGAAGAGGAGGTGGGGGAGGGGAAGATACAGAAGCCTTTTTTTAATAGACAGAAAACTTGAAAATTCACTGCACCAATTAAGAAGGCACCAGATAAGATGGGAAATAAATGTATGAAAATAGGCTCATGATATTTAGTCATTCAGGAAATTCATGTGAAACAGCATGAAATAACTCTACACATTTGCTAGAATGCATAAAATTTAAATAGACCAACCGTGTCAAGTGCCCCTGAGAGGTGGAGGAACTGGAACTCTCGTAGGCTGCTGCTGGGTGTGGAGACTGGCACCACCTCTCGGGAAAATATTCTGACACTTTAGTACAAGTTAAAACAGTATTTTCTGTTTGACCCAGAAATCCCTATCTTAGGTATTTGCCCAAGAAAAATGAAAGACTATTTGTATTCAAAGGCTTATGTGTAAATGTTCATTCCAGATTTACTCATAGGAGCTCATGAATTCATAGACGAGCTGTGACACGCCCAGATGCACCCACACACACGCACACGCGCACATGCACACATATATGTGTGCCAAAAAACCTATACATATTTTAAGAGAGGAAAATACTGTATTAAAATTGTAATATTCAAGACACATTTGACTTCTGCAGTTATAAGAGATATAATATACAAGACAGCAAACCTTATTAGTATATACTGAGTATTACAATTTGATCCTTTCTTAAAATGTGTATATATTTTTGGCATCAGATGTTTAGGGGTGTGTGTGTGTGTGTGTGTGTGTGTGTGCATATATATATATATTTCTTTCTTTTTCACACTATGGCTTCTACTCAGCAATGAATAAGGACAGACCACTCACTGCATCCCCAACACACCAGGCCAAGCAGGAGAAGCCGGCACAAAAGATGACCCACGGTACGGCTCTGTTCATACACCACTCTAGAAAATCCAGACAAAGCTATGGTGAAGGGAAGCTGACCAGTGCCCACCGGGGCCAAAGGCCAGGGGAGATTGACAGCACAACAGGGAGGGAACCTGAGGGTGATGAAACAGTGGTGGTGGCTCCACAACTCGTTATAGACGTGTCATAATTTACCAGTCTTTACAATCCAAAGGAGTCTGTTCTAGGACATCAACCAAACTTCAACAAATGGTCTGAAAAGTTGGGGCCGATGGGCTCAAATGACCCCCAGTTTCCCTGCAGTGCTGCAGACCCACGATTCACTGTGGGCCCTGCCCCACCCTCTGCAGGGGCACCTGCCCCCCTGCTCCCTGCCTGTGGCTGGACTCCTCATGCTTCAGAAATTCCACCAACCACAAGTCACAGTCCCTTGTCTTCCCTGTGCCTGGCTCAAGGCTGTTCTGGCATCTCCCAAACCTCTCCATGGCTCTCCGGTCCCCCTAGTCAGTGCACACACTGTCCCCTGTCATTTCAGCTGCATCCCCAGCACCTCCGTGGCCCTGACTAGATTCCTCCCTGTGTGGAGTCACTCAGCCACCTGCTGTTTTGCAGTCTTGCCCCTAGGAAGCCACTCAGGACTCACCTTCTCACTGAAAGAGACCCTCCACGTGGTCCCAAACGAAACTTGTGGCCCGCCACACCAGACCCGTAGGGAGCAGCCCCAAGGTGTCTGCTCGTGTGGGGGAGGGGGGCGGGGGGAATCAAGAAAGGGACAATGAGTAAATCTATCTTTTGTGATGAAAGAATTTAAGAAACAGTGGTTTTTAAAGCCACACACTTGCAGGCTGGGCATCGTAACTGCAGCACCTTCCTCCACCTCTATGCCCTGCCGAGTTCCGGCCTTTCTCTCTTCCACTCAGTCACATCTGTAAGTCTGAGATGGGCCTCAAATTTGCACCTGTAACAAGGAGGTCTCAGGTGAGGGTGCTGCTGCTGGTGTGGGGACCACACACCTTGAGAACACCTGGATTAAACTGGGAGCATGCTCTTTGGCAAGAGGGCCACACCTGACCTTGGGGAGCCAGAGTTGGCATCTTCTTTTTCCCAGTGCAGGGGGCAGTGCCTTTGGGAGGCTTCCTTGCCCTGTCCCCACCAGTGAGTGGGAGGACAGGTCCCTCAGAGAGAACCACTCAGCCCCTGCCCTTGCAAGCCACCCAGCTGACCCTGCTCCTGGGGTGGGGGGGGCGGGGGGCTCCACAATGGTACCTCGCTGTCCTGGGTGGGAGGGCTCCACAATGGTACCTCGCTGTCCTGGGTGGGAGGGCTCCACAGTGGTACCTCGCTGTCCTCTGTGGGTTTCTCTCCGACCTTTTTAATAGTGTCCAAGACATGACAACCACCACCACCGAAAGGCTCCCATCCACAACACACAGTTCCCGAGTGATTTTAGAAAGACGTCTTTCTCAGCAGCACATGGGAATACTCCACGTGTTGCCCTCTTCAACTTGACCTTCAAAGACAGCTCAGGGCCTTCTGGAGAAGACGACACTATGAGACTGAGCTCCACTGTGTGCCTGTTTCTTAGACATCGTGCTTTAAGCTTCAGGACAGGAGCCCGTCTGCTCTTGCAGGACATGGACTTCTGTGGCGTGTGCTGTCTCGAACACTCACCAAGGGCTGTCAGGGGCAACTGGCTTAAAGTCACCCTATGCAAGTGGCACCCAACTGCCCAATGTGACGTTTAGTCAAGAGGAACGAGTGGCCAGAACCCACGTCTCAAGTATGGACTTCACAGACATGTCTCGCTCCTCTCCAAGCCCTGCCCTGTGGTCACTCACGACTTTGCAGTTTCTTTGTTTAGTAATCACCAAGGTGAAATCTTGACAAGCTTTGAAGGACTTCAGCACACGTGGTCTCCTGAAGAATCTCAGCCAGAAAGTGGAAGCGCATTTTAAAGCCCAGTTTTCCCTCACTGGGCTGCACAGGCTTCCTCATTTCTGTGAGCAGCGTGGTCAGGGAGTCCCTGCCACCTGGCGAGTGCTTCCACGTTCCAGGTCACAGTGAGAAGCTTACGTGGGTTCCTTCAGAGTCCCTCTGGGTATCAGTTAATAAGAAAGGCCCTGCTAGTGTTTCCCTCTATAGATGATGGCTCCAAGGTGTGGATGGGGGCTGCAGAGCTGAAGGACTCTGATCCCAGTGGGCTGTCCTCAGACCCAGCTTCAGGCCTGGGGCGCACCAGCTGCACGGTCGGTACTTGGTGCACACAAGCCACCCTCACTCCCTGCAGGGACAAGGCCAGCTTCTCTGAGAACACCGCATTATTCACTTGTTATGCTCATGTGGGTCAGTGGACTTACTCTTCCTGTTACATGGTCTGTGGACTGGTCCCTCCCCCCACTGAACAGTAGTCACGTGAATATGTTGCCCATCTATCACAATCTATCACAGAAGTGGCCATCGACATTAAAGACGCCCAGGTGGACAAATGCCAGGTTTTCTGTGCAGTGGTCACCGAGGGAGAGGACTGAATGCTGCAGGTTGACGGGAGCCTGTGTTCACAGCAGGTGCTGAGTTAACAGAGGTGTAGAAAGTTCTTATAGGATGGCGCAGTCCTGTGTAAAGGGTGAGCTTCAAGCCCAATGCCGACCAGGGCGGGGCTGTGAGCCGGTGAGGTTAGCTGTCCTTCCCCTGCTGGTGCCCCCAGGAAGTCCACCTGTCTCTGGGGATTGTCTTTGCATCGAGGGGTCAGAGTGGCTGGGCTGAGTGCTGACCACACCCTTGAAGCTCATGGAGGCAGGTTCCTTGATGCAAGGAGCTGCAGTCCGGATATGGCACAGCTGAGGCTGGGGCCCAGGCCAAGTCTTTACTCCTCTGCAGACCCCTGAAGGTATTTACACACAATCCATGTCGCCAGGGCTCTGTGCAGCCCTGGGCTCAGGGAACACCATGTTCCAGAACCGGAGCCTCAGGAAGCAGAGTCAACACGGACCCAGGAGGTGCCCTGGCTGGTGGCTGAGCCCGTGGTCACTCCCTTGGAGTCAGTGTAGGCTTAAGGTGTGAGAGTGCAGTGAGTGTACAGAGAGTGTGGGTGAGGGTGTGTGTGCATGTGTGAGTGAGTGGGTGTGTGCATATGGATGTGTGTGTGCATGTGTCAGAGGGTGTATGCACATGGGGGTATATGTGCATATGTAAGAGAAAGGGTGTGTGCACATGGATGCATGTGTGCATGTGTGAGAGGGTGTGTGTACATGGGTGCATGTGTGCATGTGTGAGTATGTGCACATGGGTGTGTGTGTGCATGTGTGAGAGAGGGTGTGTGCACATGGGTGTGTGTGTACATGTGTGAGAGGGTGTGTGCACATGGGTGTGTGTGTGCAAGAGGGTGTGTGTACATTGGGGTGTGTGTTCATGTGTGAGTGAGGGGGTGTGTGCACGTGGGTGAGTGTGTGTGCATGTGTGAGTGAGAGGTGTGTGCACATGGGTGGGTGTGTGCATGTGTGAGAGAGAGGGTATGTGCACATGGCTGTTGGTGTGCCAGTGTGAGAGAGTGTGTGCATGTGTCAGAGAGTGTGTGTGCATGTGTGAGTGAGAGGTGTGTGTGCATGGGCGTGTGTGTACCTGTGTAAGTGGGAGGGTATGTGTGCACCTGGGCGTGTGTGGACATGTTTGGCACACCTTCCGAGTGGGATACACATGTGAGTATGGAAGGGTGTATAAGTCTGTGTGCATGTGTGTGTGAGCCTGTGAATAAGTATGTGCATCTAAACGTGAGCAAGTGTGCATGTGTGTGACCATGTCAGCTGAAAGAGGGGATGTGAGTGTGAATGTGAATAAGTGTGTGACTGTGTGTATATCTGTGAACATGTGTGTAACTGAGTGTGCACCTGCGTGTATCCGTGAATACAAGTGTGTACATGTGTGTGACCGTGTTGGTGGAGAGAGTGGATGTGCTAGTGTGAGCAAGTGTGTGCATGTAAACGTGAGTGTGCATGTGTGTGACTGTGTATGTATCTGTGAGTGTGTGTATGTAAATATGAGCAAGTGTGCACATGTGCTCATGACTGTGTGTTTGTGAGTGTCAGTGTGTGGTAGTGGCTCTAGTGGATGGACTGGAGCTTCCTGGGCCAGTGGCCCCCAGGGCAGTCAGGGTGTCCAGGATAGTCCTCCACAGGGCCTGAGTGGCGGCTGCCCTGTGCTCTTTCTGCGGACTGTGCTGCCACCCGGGGGAGGGCTCTCAGCCTCTGTACACAGACAGGGTGGACAGACAAGCTGTGGGGCCAGAGGTGGGCACTGGCCCTGGGGCAGTGGAATGGCAGAACCCCAAGCACAGACTCCCAAACCTCTAGGACTGCGGCCTCACCCCTCCCTGAGACTCCACATGCTGAGCAGACAGAGGGACAGAGGCGGCCTGTGTTCCTGCCATGTCCCCAGGTCTACCCCCGCAGTGCTGGCTGTCCCTGAGAGCTGAGCTGGTTCTGTAGCTCCCAGGGAAACTGCAGTGTTACACTGGGCCACCCAAAGTCTGCACCGCCCTGCTCCACAAACAGGAGCCACAGCCAGTGCTGTGGAACAGCTCAGCCACCTGGGCCCTGGGGCTTCGGGCTCTGCCTCAGCAGCCAGTCCATGCACCCCCGGGGCAGCCCACTCACACATTCTGTCTTGCTCTGATCCCAGCAAAGGGCACAGTGTCATTTTTTAAAATGACGAATTCTACATACCTGCTTCCTGGCCCTCAAAGAGGGCCCAGAGCTGGGATGGACAGTTTCTCCTTCTTTGTTAAGGACGGTCTGTTCAGACTGTTCACTGTGGACTGGAACACGGACGTTAAGTGCCACTGAGATGATGCAGCACTCATGCCTGTAGAAAAGTGTGACACTGACAGGCACAGTCTTACTGCCCAGTGAAGACGCTTTCTGCAGGTGGCTCCCTGGCCACCAGATAAGTGCCCCTTGCTGACTCAGCCTGTCCCCCACAGCGGGAGACCTGCCTCACACCTGCCAGGAAGCCTGGAGGGTCAGCCCCACACCTCCTCTTTCCAAGCACAGAGACCCCATCCTGCCGCCCTCCAGCCGTCACTGCTACCTGAGCCACCCTCTGTGACCCGCTAAGCACTCCAGACTCGCCGTCTTCAGGACCAAGGCTTGGGTTGGGGCTCCTGGGGTAACTAACCCTGAGAGAAGGACAAAGTCCCCATGGTGTTTTAGACTTTCCAAGCCGGTGGGGAATTGAGGTGAGGAAGGGTACACCTATCCGAGCTGGATCTTCCTTTAGGACGGCCCTAAATCCCAAATAGGATCACCCTAAATAGCACTGAGGAGACAGAACCCTTTGGGAAAAAGCAAATAAAATAAGGCAAGCCCAGTGTACAGTTTTCAAAGGTACAATCAAGGACTGAGGGTCAAGGTTGATCGCCTTCACAAAGGAAAGAGCGTGGCCAGCTGAAAGGACAGGTCCCCTGCGTGCTCCCCAGGGTCCCGCCCTTACCACCCCCGGCTGTACAAACAAGTACGTTGCTCTCCATAGGAACTAGCCAGTCTCCCTAATTTCGAATCCCCAGGCCTTCGCTGCATGTGTTCATCAGCTGCCACTGTAGGATAAACTTCCTCAAAACTTCCTGGCTTCAAACCCAGTTACCATCTCACAGATTCTGTGAGCCAGGAATTTAGCAACAGTTCAGCTAGGCATTTTGTAAAATGTGTATTGTTTTGTTATTATCCAGGTATGGTGAAGCCAATAGGTTAGGAGACAACTGACATTGAAAGAGACGCCATTATTCACTATTCCAAGAGCAGTGGGCAGGACATGTGTTGGGGTTGACAGGGATGTACCAGGTCAGTGGGGGCTGGAAGACGCAGGGCAAGGTGAGGTGTGGATGGCAGCCACAGGGGCGTCTGGTTTGAGTAATGTTGGCAAGTTCTGGGGGGAAGGTGTAGACCTGGTTGTCCGGCACTGGCCCTGGGACAGTTAGGGCAGATGGACAGTGGCTAGAGCTCCAGAGCCTGGGAAGGAGGTGGTCGAGCTGTGGCTCTCATGGCTTGTACCTGCAGCGGGCACAGGTGAGGTGTTTACTTTCTGGGAATTTCAGCTAGCCCTGGAAGCAGCAGTGGCCCCTGTGCCCTCAGGGATCCACAGGTCAACACATCAGAAAATAAAAAGGCAGGATTCATGCAACGTGTTTCTGGCTCATGGCGTCTCACGAGGTTGCAATCCCGGGGTTGGCTAAGGCTGCCGTTGCCCAAAGGCTCACCCTCCACGTGAGTCCTGCTGCTGCCAGTGGAGTCCTCCGGTCACACATGGTCACCTTGGCCTGATTCCACTCTGTCTGTGCAACCCACGGCCCTCCTCCCATCTCTCACTCCTCAGCCAGGGCTCACATCAAAACTGTGCAAGGACCCACATCTGGGACCCTCCCACTGGACACTGCAGAGAGGGGACCTGCAGGGTGTTCTTGGGGGAAGTGCCCCACATCATTCTGTGCACTCTCTGGTTGGGGACACTGCCTGGGCCACGCTGCCGTGTTGGCCACTGCCCACGTTTGCCGTGCACCTGGCCTCTCCACGGATACGCAGGCAGCTTGGTCCGGGAGCCCTGGGTTGCCGTCTCTCTGGGGAATGGTGTTCTAACCCTACATCAGTGCACCTGCTCTGACTCCTACTCAGGCCCCGGCCTGGCACAGGTGACCACTCCCCTGTCAGTGTTGTCAGAGCACTGCAGACGTGGCTCCAATAACGGTAAAATCTGACTTCATGCACTTCTCTTTCCAGCCAAGCTCAGAGTCCGGGGGGTGAGGGCTGTGGCAGGTTCACACTCATCCCCGCAGCTGCACCTGGGGGTGGTCACATTGCACTAGGTCAGTGGTTCTCAACCTTCCTAATGCCGTGGCCCTTTAATGCAGAACCTGTGGGTCGCTGTACTAGGTGGACCAGTGGCTGCCGGACAAGGCCCAGGCAACCTCCCAGCACCTCTAGGAGACATGTGGGGAAAGGCAGAGTTCCTTCCTCAACATTAGCTCCCAAGCAAGCCGCCTCCTATAACTGTGCGCTGATAGAACGACCTTCCCAAGCTCAGTGCCCCTCCCATTTCCTGGGATAGCCTGGCCCGGGATTCCCTTCCTGCTCAGTTCAGACCCTCCAGGCCAGGCCTGTCTCCTCTCCCCGGGGCAGCTTTTCCTACTGTTCTGCTGTCTCTGAATCCCGACTGGACTTTCTGCCTTTCCTTGGATAAAGTATCCAGCCTCGGTTGCCGTCTTATAGTGGTCTCAGGTCACTTATGTCTTTGTGTGACCTCTCAGCTCCGCCAGCTCCGCCATCCATCCGAGACAGTGCCGTGTCTGTCCTGCAGTAGTGTCCCTTTCACACAAAGCGTTTAGTAGTTGTGTACGAATTGCCTGATGGTCTCAGAGCAACACCTCCCACCTGCTGTGTAGAGAGAGGATTCCAACTTTATATATATATATATATATTCCAACTTTATTTTTGCCATTGTTTAAAAAAACTCCAGATTTGTGGTGTTCCAGGGGCAGTGTCGAGGTCATGGCAGAAAACAATCCCATGAAGTTCTACACTGGTGAGGCCACCTCCAGTGTCATGGCTAAGTGATGTGCTCTGTTAGGAAAAGGTAAAGAAGCTGGAACTTTTCAGGAGATTCCATAAGTTCATGGCCATTGTCAGTCCTGGCATGTGGTGGAGACAGGCAAGACCCCCCTCGGTGAACAATTCAGTCAAGGCCCAGCCAGCTTAGCTGACCGTGCGCACCCCTTCACTCCACTGTGGCCTCGATTCGGCCTGACAAGGAACAGCCGAGGGAAGACGTGGCCCCCTCTGCAGCTGGAAGGACCTCATGGAGGACAGCAAGGAGGTGGTGTCCCTGTGTTCTTCGCAGCAAGGCCACTGCAGTGGACACGGGAAGGGGCAGGGCTGCCGGCAGAAGAAGCTGCCCAAATTGCTCAGCAGGTGAGCAGATGGCAGCTGCAGGCCGTCCCCAGGAGACCTGGAGAGCAACGTAAGAACCCCTGGATCCATTGAAATCTCCACATCTGAGCGAACAACAGGGCTCCCGGAACCCCAGGTCCCGCGTCCCTTTGTGGAGCTCCGCGGAGAGCTGAAATCTGTTTCCCTGTGTGTGACTTCCTATGTAATTTTCACTGGCATAAAGTACACAGACGCAATTGCTGGCATACAATGACGTGTGTTTGTGGTAAGTAAAGTTGACTTTCAATAATTCATATTGTTTTCTCCATTTTTTTTTTGCATTTTTTGATGTGTTAGATGGAATAGACACTGAACAAATTAAGAGAAAAAACAGGTGAGTTTTTGTGATAGAAACTTCTAGCTCTCTGTGTTTCCTGTTGCCCCAGCTGGAAGCGAGTTCTCTCCAGGGCTGGCTGGGGCGTGCGGGCAGAGGTGCACGCCGGGGGTGGGGGGCTGTGACTCCCCTGAGCCTCCAGCCACTGCTACACCTGATTTAGCCCAGTGAGACCCTGCCAGACATCCAGCTTATGGGACAGTAAGATAGTACATTGGTGGGGTCTTACGCCGCTAAGTGTGTGGCCTGTGTCACCACAGCAGGGGGAAATGGAGAAGGCAGCACATGGGAGACGCTGTCCCTGACCCAGCTGCTTGGGGCACCGGAGAATGGAGCCCAGGCTCTCCAGGACTCCCGAACCGCTCTACTGAGGAAACGGTGTGAGCAGGGGGGTGGCTTCTGTTCCTGCCCTGGCTGTGGAAGGCTGCGCGCGCGTGTGTGTGTGTGTGTGTGTGTTAGCATGTGTGCTATTCCACGTGCTCCAAGCTGTACGCAGAGGAAATTTACCAACACGTACGGTTGGGCCCCTCCTCTAGAAGGTCCAGCACAGCGAGAGAGTCACGTGGCATGCGGGTGAGCCTAGCACAGAACGTGACCAGACAGGGACACTTCAGAGAGATGATGACATGAGCTCAGCCTGGCAGATGAGTGGCAACCCCCACCAGGCAGGGAGGGCAGCAGGAAGAAGGGCTCAGGGAGCAGCAATATCCCTGGCCAGGACTCAGGGGGCAGTAGCCACTCTGACACCTCGCTGCCCTTGTGGGATATGACTCAAAGGTCCCTAATATGCTTTCTAGCTAAAGCTTTACACATCCTAAGAAATATAATTTCCAAACACCTGAGAGTTAGTTTCATGGGCATTTCCTTCTGACCTCATCACCCAGTGATACAGGACAGGTGGCGTCCCAGTCAGCTGAGCTGAGCTAGAGAACCTGCTGCCTTAAGCCCTGGCAGTATTGGTGCAGCGGCAGGTGGCAGTGGAACCAAGAGGCTGCCAAGGGGTGCATAGGAGGCTCCGGAGGGGCCAGACAACTGCTGGGTCCGGAGACACCAGCATCTTAGGTCTCCCTCCCCTTGTACTTCTGGCTGAAGTGGGAACCCCACCCTTTCTAGGCCTGGTCAATTTCATGTAAGTTTCCTGGGTCTGAATGAAGGGGATTGTAGCCTTTCATTAACTGAGTTCAGGCCCTATGGTGCTGAATGTAACTTTAGAGGACCCACCCCTATTAAATGTAACAACTGAGTTGTGGGTAAATAACCCCATGCTACTATATATACCTCTGAGCAAAGAGCCTGGAGAGAAATGGAGAGAGCAAGCCAGGGAGCTTATTCCCCCAACATGGGTTCTCTCTACCACGAGCTTTGGTGTTTTCTGTAAATAAATCCTGTCTGACCACTGACTTGTGGTCCGTGATTCATTCTTCAAATCACCGAGACCAAGAACCCTTGAAGACGAAACTCTGGTATCACCAGCAGAGTCCCCCTCATTCTCTGAGCAGTTCCTCAAGGGAAGGATTCAAAGCGGGTTTTCTTTAGAGGCTACTGGAAGCAGAAGAGTTGGGCAGGAAGAGAAAAAAATAAAGGCAAGGAAACAATATAAAGAGGAAAATGTGGTTTTGTATGAACATGAGTAAATAGCTATTTTTATGAGAATTACCTGAATTTTTAAAAATGTTGTGATAAACAGGAAATCTCCAAGTAGGGTTATTGCTAGATAATTTCAGGACTCCAGGAATGTCACCCTGGCATTGTCTCCACCCACAACACTTTTTTTATGGAAGAATAAAACTGGAAGGAAAACAGCCACTGGAAGACCCCAGGCAGGCCACAGCCCACTGTCCAGCGGTTTCCCCTGGAGAACAGGCACGGAGGCCTCAGGGTATTTCTAACACTTGTGGTTGTGTCCCATCTGGTTGGCCATGTGGCTCCCTCTTACCAGAACATCAAAGGAAACCTAGGCTCCCCAAGAGTAGGACTTGTAAAAAACAAACTATTCATGTTTGCGAGAGTCAGCCTTGCCCCCATGGTTAAAATCACATCTCTCTCAGGGTGAAGGACACATCCAGGGGCCCTTATCAGGACACTGGTGAGCCGTGGCACCTGGCAGAAGTGGGAGCCAGCCCAGCCCCACGCTGACTACCTGCAAGGAGGTGAAAGGGGTCCTTATGGTGTCACTGGCGAGGTCCTGGCAGCGGTGGCTGCCACACTGTCAGAGGCCAAGAGTTTTCCCTTCATTGTTCTAGAGGAGGGTTTTCAAGTAACACATATTAGGTTAAAAATTCAAGTAGATTCAAGGCAGGTGTGCTCACAAATGCTTAACTGGTTGTAGGGAGGGAAAAAAGCCCTAAATAATGGAGCATTTGCCAAGTTAATGCAAGTTAATGGTACAAATGCTATACCACGCCTGATTCCAAGCTCTGCTGAGGAAGTGCATACCGGCTCCAGCACACCTCTGATTAAGGATTTACATGCAAACATTGAAACCATAAAAGTTTCCAGTGGAAACACAGGGGGATTCCTCTATGACCTTGCAGAAGAGAAGAAGCTGCAAACCCATGGGTCAGCACATTAGATAAAAACTGTGAATTTATAGGTAGAGTTCTACATGTCAAAATGAAACTTTGAATAAGATAATTTAAAAACACCAAAAGCAAAACCAAAGACAAAGCTAAATGAAAATATGTGAGATTTTTATCACAGATCTTTTGAAGATTACTTTTAAAAACAGACTAACAACCTAATAAAAATTGTGCAAATGATAAGAAATATGGTTTCCAGAAAAAAATCAAAAGATCTGTTAATATATTAAAAGAGGCTCTACTTCGCACCTTGTAAGTGACACAAAATAAGGCATTTTTGACCCATAAACGTTCCTGTAGGTTTAATAATACACTCCCATTGCCAAGGCTGATGAGGAACAGTCATCTTTGCACTTTGCTAGTGGGGATATAAGCTGATACTCTATCCAAATGTAAAATTCTGATATTCTCTGACCCAGCAATTTCTGGCAAGTTGCCCTACAGGTGTAGGTGCCTACAAGGGGTTATTTATGGCAGGTTTTTGGTAACAGTAAAATGTTAGGAAAACAACCCAAGAGCCCACAAACAGGGGACTAGTTAAACAGTGGGTGGCACGCACAGGGTGGAGGGGTAGGGGTGTCAGGGGAACGGGCGAGACTCCCTGTACTTGTGTGTAGAGAGAAGCCTGCGAGCAGATTAAATTAATAACAAAGCACATACAGAAATGTGCATATCACACCATCTCCTGTCTAAAAAAAATCAAGAGGGAAGGAGAAACGTGTGGGATGTCATTGCATCTTCGTGCATCCGCATGTCGTGGGAGCAGGTGGACAAGCACAGCTGGGGGGGGGGGGCCCACGGCGCAGGGCACAGTGCTGCCTGGTATGTACAGTAAACCATGCGAATATGTTACTTATTCACAAATTTATATTAATAGATTTTTTAAAAATAACAGGTTAAACAAGTTTCTCGAGATCACTTCTGGGGCATTCCAGACCTTGGGAGGACCTGCCCTGTGCCGGCCTCTCTGGGGCTGGAACGCTTTGTGGCTGAGTGCCGGCTTGTCCCCGTCCCTTCCCCCCAGCTGGGAGGGAGATCAGAGCCCGCGTCTACAGCGCAGGCACTGATGCGCGGACGGCCCGCAGTCGGTGTCATGTGGCTGTCGAGGTAACCGCCACACGGGCCGACGGTGTCCTCTGTTGGCCACATGGTCAGGCCGAGCCCTGGGACCCCGGCACATAGGTGGGGAGTTACTCGGGGTCTGGAATCCCCTGGAAATGTCCCTCATTACACCTCAAGCAGAGCAGCCTGTGGCAGGGAGTAGGGGTTGATTTTAAAGAATTTTTAGCTTATTTCATGGCATACTTTAATCAACAAAATACATCACTACTCCTAACTTCTGGTCCAGATACTGCCTAGTTTTCCAGCAAAGGAAACCAGGTCGCGTAAGACCTGGATGAGTCTGCCCCAAAGTGTGAAAGCTGCTAGTGCCACAGGCAGGGCAACGAGCCACTCAAACGAGCCGTGTCCAATGCCGGGAACGACGCCCCGGTGAACAGCGAGAGCCGTACAGGAGTGAGACTTCCTCAGAGCCGACTCTCAGGACTCACAGGCGACAGGAAGGGAGGGCGCTGCAGACAGGAGGGCGGGAGGTGCCGGCAGGAGCCGAGAGATCTCCCGTCGCTGGCCAGCACGTCTGGGGCGTCCTCTGGAGTCTCCAGGGGAGGAGTGTGGGCAGGACCAGGCGCGTTTGGGATGCTAAGAGCCAAATGCAGGGCAGTGTATCTGGGAGGGATGGGGTGGGAACCACGCGTGTGCACGACTTGCTGTACGTACAGAAGGGCGTGATGCAGGGACACGCAGGGAGCTCGTGAGGGACGGTGGGGGGGCAGAGGTGGAGGGGTGCGGTCGAGGCCTCCCCACACCTCTCTTGGTGATGCATGTTTTTTGAGCCAGTTGAAGGCATATTTAAAAATGAGAATTCCACTCAGCGGTGAGAGGAGTCAGTAATGGCTCACTGGGAGGCACTGTGCTCACTGGAAAGGCCTGGCACAGGTGACCAGGGAAGACCAAGTTGTCAGCCCAGGGAGCCGGCTCGAGGGTGACCGCTGGGAAGCCCAGTTTCCCAGATGGCCTTGCTTTCCCCTCTGCTCTGGAGTCTCCAGCTGTATCCCTCCTGGAATCGAGACTTGTTTCGGCTCACTGTCTGCAAGAGAGGACGCAGGGGGCTTTGTGGTCCAGCCTTTGTAGCATATCCTCCTCAGGGGTCTTTTGAGGCTGCATTTGAAGGAATAGAGGCAGAAACTCATCCCCCAAAGGGCACTTCTCCCTGAGATGTCAACTGAGACCGCACGTTGCCTGCCAGTAGCGTCTGATAGGACATCACAGCCGCCACCGTCCCTGCCACCGGCTGTCCCTGCCCTGCTCTCTCCTGCCTCCAGCCCCTGCCTCCCTCCTCAGCCTCCGCCCCGCCAGCTGTGCCAGCTCCTCGGAGACCGGCCTGCTCTACCTCCCTCTGCCCCCGCTCTGCCATCCCCACGGCCCCGGTCAAATCCAGCCTCCCTGCCCCAATGTCCTTGAGGGACTGTGCTATTTTCCAACTGCAGCTTCCGTGGCAAATTATACAGAAAGGAGTTGGCTTTCTGAGATCAAGAAAATCAATTCTAGAGTTAAGTCTATATTTAAGTATAACTAATTCTATATTTAAGTACAAATTCTATATTTAAGTATATTCTATAGTTTAGTAAAACTTTCTATATTTAAGTAAACCAGTTCCATATTTAAGTACAAATTCCATATTTAAGTAAACTGCATTTGTAAATGAGGTTTCCTTTTTAGCTTTGTCATTTCAATGACTCGGATGTGACAGTCTAGAGACATGTACAAAATACAAGGGTGAAAACCGCCACCTGCACAGACCTGCTGTGTGCTCACAGGTCCGCATGATGCCACACCAAGTGCACGTGTGGGAGGGACTTTCTCACCATGATCATTGGTGCCTGGTGATGGCAGGCAGAGCATGGCCACCAGCCCGGCCTCCATCCCCACGAGGTTTCACGGACTGTTGTGTAAACAGCTTCTCAGTTGCTTCATAGAGTTAAGCGTCATTGTAGCGCATGACCCAACAATTCCATCTCTAGCTACTTACCTAAAAAGAACAGCCTCCATGAAGCTGTGTGATTGTTTAAAGTGGCTGTGATCCCAACAGACCCCAGTGGACCACCTAAGTGTCTGGCACTAGGTGTGTGGACAAGATGTGTGTTCATGTTGTGAAATGCTGCTCAACATTGAAAAGGAACCGTAGCAAACACACACAGCGTAAAAGGGTCAAACCAATAAGGGGAACCTCAGGAACAGGCAAAACTGACTGTTAAAGACAGAAATCAGAGCCCCGGTGGCCTGGGCGTGGGGTTTGGAACTGACAAAGGGTGGGAACTAGAGAATTCTCTGGGTGATGGAGAAGTTCCACACTTTTATATGGTTGAGGTGATGTGGATGCTCACACCATCCACACTCGCCTTAACATTTGGTGTCTGTAAGTCATACCTCAAACTTTGTTTCATTTTGTCATCACACTATGGAATAGTAGCTTTTGACAACCAGAATACAAAACAAAACAAAAGCAAATAGCTCATGTACCACTTACAGCTCAGGAAAGCAGGCTGTGTGATGCCGAGCAGACTGCTACCCTCTCTGAGCTTCTGACATGTCAGATGGGGACAAGAGAGTCTGCCAGTCTGGTGGTGTGACCCATAAAGAGTGCATTAGTTCCCACCACTGTAGTAAGTTAGTGGCTTAAAACTCCAGAAGTTTATTCTCTCATAGACGTGGAGGCTGGAAGTCTCCAGTCCAGCCACGTTGGCGGGGCCATCCTCAGAGACTCCGGGCAGACCCTTCCTTGCCTCTTGCAGGTGCTCGTGGCAGCCTGGGCTCCCTAGTGGCCCTGGGCCTGTTGAGGGATGGTGCAGTCTATGCCACCACCTGCCGGTGGTTTCCCGAGTCTCTGCTTGGGAGGAGTTTCCTTCTTTCTGTAAGACAGCAGTCGCGCTGGGTTGGATCCCCTGCTCTAGTGTGACCCATCCTACCTCTGTCTGCCACCACCATTTCCAGATAAGGTCACTCACAGGCACCAGATTTAGAACTTGAACACATCTTTTCAGGAGATACAGTTCAGTCCAAACAGAACATTATCAGGGGCCTGGACGTTCAGTGTCAATGAGATTGAGTTACCTAGGTTATTATTTTAATAACCTACATGATGCTCACTTTAAAGAACATATAGAGTGGGTAAGGGTCTGGTAGGAAGCCTTCTCTTATGCACTTGGTAAGACAAGGGCTCTAATTTCTCCCACTAAGGTTGACGACAGCATTCAAGCTAAAGCAGGTTCAAGGCCGGGCGCAGGGGCTCACTCCTGTACTCACCACAGTTTGGGGAACTGAGTGCAGCAGGAGGGTCATCAGAGGCCAGGAGTCTGAGATCAAGGCAATACAGCAAGACCTCTTCTCTACAGCAAAATTATAAACAAATGAATAAATAAATACATACACAGGCCCTGGGGTTTAGGCATGCCTAGGCATGCCCAGCTCGTGGTGGGATAGACTGACACAGCATTCCTCTCCAGAGCTACCGTGACTCCTGGGAGACCACATTTTCTAAGGAAATGAAAAGCCAAATGTAAACTGAGCTGGTAACGAAGACTCTGCAGGGGGCTGGCCCCAGACAGCAGGCCTGGCCCAGTCCTGTGGGCACACGGTTGGGGCAGAGGAAAAAGAAAGCCCAAGTGAGAAATGCAGGACTCTTCCAGGAAAGAGTTCATTCGTAGAACAAGGGCGGGACACAAGAGCGCTGCTTGGAATCCCTCTGGCAGTGCAGAGCAGAGCGTGGAGGAGCACACTTGGCCCTGCTTGGACTCAGGGAGGCCCCGGGGGCCTGGGGCTGGCGCCTTCTGTGGCTCACAGCCGACACTGGCAGCTGCTCTGAGTCTCTGGCGAAGGGCCTAGTGACCCAAGGCCCACAGCTTCTACACCTTTGCCAGACCCTGCTGAGCAAGGTGATGCTGGCGAAACCCATAAATACCCAAACCCACTCCCAGGGGGCCCCTGCCCAAGTAGGAACCTGCCTCCCCCCACCCGCAGCAGCTCCAGCAAGACCCCCACGTTGCCACTCATCCTTTGCACCCCCAGCTGCTGCCAGACCACTCCATTCCTCCCCACAAGGGCTGAGTGTGGCAGAAGGGAGATTGGGAGAGACTGTAGGAGGTAAAGACATCTCTGGAGGAGACACACAGTTCTTTTCCCGTGTCAGAACCTTCGATACTGATGCCTTAGTCTCTGTGATCCTGCGTGTCCTGACTCTGCGGTGAGCTCCGTCCAGCCGCAGTGAGCAGCTCCCAGTTCCGGGGATGTGAATATCCGTCCAACTCAGTCTATGGACGACAGTGCTTCTTCTTCAGTAATTCTCGATAATTCCCGAAATCAACTTACAGAAACAATTTTGAAGCAATACTCATCTGTAGTTCACTCCTCACGCATTCATATGTTAAATCCTATGCACGAATTCTCCCGAGTGGGAATAAAGCTTTGCAAGGGCAAACACCAGGTCCTTGCGGAGTGCCTCTGATGCTCAGAAAGGCCTCAGCACCTGCAGCTCAGCGGCTAGGGCGCCCATCACAGACACCAGAGCTGGCGGGTTCAAACCCAGCCCAGGGCCCGCCAGATAACAAGGACGACAACAACAAAAATAGCCGGGCATTAGGGCGGATGCCTGTAGTCCCAGCTACTTGGGAGGCTGAGGCAAGAGAATTGCTTAAGCCCAAGACTTGGAGGTTGCTGTGAGCTATGACGCCATGGCACTATACTGAGGGTGACAAAGTGAGAGTCTGTCTCAAAAAAAAAAAAAAAGAAAGAAAGAAACGGCCCACACAGTGTGGAGGCCTTACGAGGTGGTGATGTGCTGCCACCACATAGTATAAGGTGACAGGCCAGCAGAACTCCAAGAAACTGCGATTGATAAAGACCAGCAGGAGAGATTCAGGACTGACTGCCTAAGGGTCACGTGCAAAGGTCTGGCACTCTGTGGTCACCGGGACTGCTCCCGGGAAACTCCAACAGCCATTTCTGCACCGCAGTTTTCACTTGACAGGCTTTGCCTCCCATGATTCAGGAAAATGCCTTTTGTTACCCATTTTGGAGAATGTGCATCAGACAAACAGCCTCATAATTTGGGGAGCGAGGCCTGTCTCTCAGCCAGCCCCCCTTCAAGAAGAAGCTGTAGGAACAGATTAATGACTGGGTGCCAAGGAGGGAGAGGTCCACCTGTCTTGTCCAGGGGTGAGCTAATCTGCTGAAACTGATTTTTAATAGTGGGGCCAGATCACCCAAATGATGCTTTCAAAACTCATCTTCAAAGACGCAAGTCAAATGAGTGGGTCACTGCCCCCGAGTGTCACCCATCTCTCCCAGGGGTCTCCTCACCGTCTTGGGCCCATGCAACACCTCCTACTCCAGCAGGTTCCCCCGGCCCCCCACCCACTGGGGTCTGCCAGGGCTTTGCGAACTTAGTCCGTCCATCCTTTATTTCTGGCTACAGGGCAGGTCAGCTGGGCTCAGTTCAGGTCTGTTTCAGTCATTCAGTGGCCACCTGAGACACACTGTGTCCTGCAAAGATCAGGCAGGCAGGAGACGCAAAGAGAGGCCCTTGGGACCCTTGGGTCCTCAAGGACTTCTGTCCAGGGACAATGAGACCAGTGCAGGCCTCTCTTTTCACTGAGGGGACCACTAGCTTCCTGACCCTTGATTCTAAATTACCAAACAACTCACAGAACCACTACTTTTGTCCTCAAAACTTCCGTTTTGGTCCCATCCCCCACTTTGCCACAGCCTTGAGAACCTGGGACTGGCCACCTCATACGAAGCATAACACTGGGCACCTCTGTGCTCAGAGTGCTGAGAGCCCGACCCTGCCGTGGTGCCAAGCCCTCTTTTGAGTGCGCCTGGCCCCTGACCCTGGCACCGTCCGTGCCCTCAGACACACGAGCAATCTCTTCTCCATTGGAAAGAGAGGCACCTGGACTAGCCGAAGTCCACGGCACACAAGGAAGAGTTGCCTTGACTTCTCTCCCAGTAATTTCAATAATTAAGCAAGAAACAACCAGAAAAATCAATAGCAAGGGTGAGTTTTCTTTTCTCTTTTTTTTTCCTTTCTTTTCTTTTCCCACAAAGGCATCTGCTAGCTCAGACCACCGGGTCACTAGGACACACAGGGGACGAGTCATCTCTGACTTCACAAGCACGGCCACAGCTGTAGGAAGGCTCAGTCTAAGTAGCCGGGCGTCGTAGAGTCCCTTCTCACAGAGACATCTGTGATAAGGCCAGCAAGGAACGCTTAGACCCATCTCCCCGCCCAGCCCAGGGACAGGCTCTCAGTGTGAGCCCCACTTCTTCTCATGTCTTCAACAGGTGACCCTGGAGGAGGGTGGCAAGCCCCGTCCTGTGACAATGGCAAGAGGGACACCGTCAGGGGGTTCCCAACTCTCCAACATTTCTTCTGGGTCCACACCAGCCTTCACTTTTCCCCCAGGGCACCCAGTGTGGATGTGCAGAGCCACCGGGAATAGAGTCTGTGTGAGACTCTCTTGTTTTGCTGGGACACGCCGGCATTTTCTCATGACCTTTCAAAGGAACGCATTTATCCGATCATTCCTGGGAGCAATTAAATGTGGAAGGGCACATCCCGCCTGAAGGCCCAGAGTCTTTCCAAATCACATGGGCAATTGGGGTAAATATAAACAAATGCCACGTAACCCTCCAAAGGGTTTTAAACCAGCAGAACCAGACACTAAGGTTTGAGCTGGTGACAGGCTTGGCTGGGGTTGAACCCCTGTGGAGGAAATTTGAAAGATGTGTTCTGAGTTGCAAAGGAGCAAGGGCAGCAAGCCCACTCAGGGTTGGGCCAGAATCCCGAGCGAGGAGCAGAGACACTAAAGCCACAGCTAAAGGTCGTGGACCCCCCCGAAGTGAGTTTCAGCTCCAGGGATGGTTGCTGTCCTGGAATGCGGAAGGTGATCTCACTGTGAGCTGCTCCTGGGGCCACGCAGCTTTCTCCCGTGTGGACTATCCCCTGCTGAAATGGCGAGGATGGTTGTTTGCACAGAGAGAAGCTGCAGACCCAACGCTGGGACTCATCTGTCCCTCCAGGCAGCCCACCTGACCTGGAAATTATATGGGGCCTATGGCACAAAGCCCCACTCCGAAGATGATCCTGGTGACCTCAGAACAATCTCTGACCTCTCTGTAAAGGTAACTCAGAGGACGCCATCCATGTCATCTGAGTGTTGCGAAATGAGGTGGGACCTACAGAGCATTGAACATGCGCCTGGCACATGGCAGGCACTGAGTACCCCAGTACACTGGAGGATCCAAGAACCTCCCTCGGCACACGGAAGGCTGGGTTATTGACAGTTATCACTCCAAGCAGAGCAAGCAGAAGGAAATCTAGGCTACTTGTGCAGACCGAGTTTGGTCACAGGGAAAAACCCAGCCTGCCCACATTCGACCTTTCCTTAACTATCACTTCAGCTGAGGTTTAAAGGGTTGGTTTGAGTGCGAGAGTGAAGTCTTTTTCATTCAGGTATCACTTAAAGAGGAGGACATGGAAGCAGCCCCTGTTCAGGGAGGGAGGCACGCCAGCAGGGCCAGACGGTCCTCAGAGGGCCCACGAGGACCAGGAATGTCACACTGTGGGGAGGAAAGCCCCGGGGGTCCGAGCCTCACGCTCAGCCTGGCACTGGCCTGAACACACCCTGCTCTCTGCTGAAGCACTCCTTGTCCCTGGAGTTCGTCAGAGGGAAGAGTCCTCTACTTACAAACCAAACCTCTCCAAATCCCAGCCCCCTGTTCTGAAACAATGAGAAATGTAGGCAAGATCTTGGCCTTGGTCTTGGTCGGGCTGTTTGCCTCCCTTCCACATTACAGGATGGTTAGTTCCAACAGACAAGAGTGTCCCTGGTTTCACGAGGTCACAACGGAGAGCTGTCATTTCACTTTATATGTCTCAGTACTGTGGACATTACCTTCCCTTCCATCCTAAGTTAAATCAAAACCTTTTGATCTTTCGTGTAAAGACAAACTGAAGGCAATTACTGTTCTGTCAAATTGTGACTAACAAACGGAAACATTAATCGAAAGCTTTCAAATTCTGATAAGGAGAAAGACTGTTTTGAAAAGTCTATAGCACAGAGTAGGGTAATTATAACTCCTCTGCGTGTGGCGTTCAATCCACACTCATCCGGAAACCAAGTGCGGTTCTCTAACAATAACACTCTTCCAAAAAGAGACAGTCTGCAAATAAACGCACGCGCCAGATACATTTCCTGTCCAGTTAAAAATAAACGTGCAGACAGTTGAAAAGCAGCACAGAATCCTTCCCACAATAAAAACAAACTCATGCCTGTCATTGGGCCGGGCCTTTGACATTTTTAAAACCATTATGGTGAAAAATAAACTCAAACTATAACATGAACTATTGTTAGAAATCCTTTGAGGAAAAAACGCCTCAAATAGAGAACTCTAAAGTTCGTTTACTAAAATGAAACCACTTTACTTAGACACTGGTAAAGGTTGAAATGCTTTCCCCAAAATGATGTTGAAGTCCCAACCCACAGTGCCCCAGAAGGTCACTTTATTTGGAAATATGGCCGCTGAGGTTAAAACAGTCGGTTAAAACGAGGTCACCCTAGAGCAGGGCCCCTAGTCCAGTATGAAAGAGCAGAGTAGGAGAGTGCCTCGCGGGACCCAGAGACACACAGGCAGAGGGTGCCGGTGCTCTGGAACCAAGGACACCCAGCACGGGAGCCACCCCCAGGAGCCGGGAGAGCCCGAGGAATGAGAGCCTGTTCCTCCAGGCCACCCCCTCTGGGAAGTGACAGCTCATCCCCACCCTGCTGTTCCCCACCCCACATCCCCTCTGGGAAGGTGTGGCAGTTCATCCCTGTTGTCCCCCCAGCCTATGGCACCTTGCTTGTTAGGAGGCCCCATCAAGACATAGGTAGATACTGGAAATCAGGAGGGCTGAAGCGTCTGGTCTCTAAACCGGGGAACATGACTGTTTTCTGGGTGCTCGCTGTGGCCCCTAAGGTGGGGTGGGTATTGGTGTGCAAGACTGGGTGCATTCTGGGGGTGCTTCTGCCATATGATCCCCCACAGCATCGCCGCTTCCCTATGTGGTGGACCCAGCCCGATTTAGACTCTCTTTAGTCATCTCTGAACTCCAGGGGACAGTGAGCTCTTCTGTAAGAGATGTCTCCTCGGCTTCTCCTATCCACGTCCCTGGACCATCCACTTGTCCACGCACAGCCTGTGTCCTCTGGTGATCACAGTGCCCTAACGCGACATGGGAATGGACACCAGCTCTGCCGGGAGCCGACCCCACAAGGCCCTGGTGGGGTGAGGGGTGCTGCTGGCCTGCCAGAGCAGAGGCTGGTGCTGGAACTGCAGTTTCTAGAACTTTCCTCTAGCCATCTGCAGAATGAGACGGTGGCTGACCAAAGCAAAGTGTCCCAGGGATCACAGCCAGCATTTTCCTTTTCCTTTCGGAATTTAGGGTGTCTCTGGAAAAGCCTACAGCTCCCCATACTGAATATCATTCAACTAACCCAGGACAAGGGAAATCGGAGGATGTCTCCCCCAAAGGGTTGCCTGGGCGTGGGCAGGGGTGGACATCCGTGTGTTATAGCCACAGTCCTGCATTCATGGGGGGCTCGCGTGTCCTCTCCAGGGCCGACCCCTCAACCTCATTACATGGAGACAGCAAGGGCGCCTGCCTCCTGGGCTGGACCCCTGGTCTGGGGAGTGGTAAGCCCCGCCCTGCAGGGCTGCAGCCAGCCGTTCACACAGAGGACAGGAGTGCCAGTGAGTCCTGAGGACCCTTTATAACACCCATGTAGAGACGCTCCAGCCAATGGTTCTGCACCTGCCAGACTGGGAAAGAGGGAGCTGCACTTCACAGGGGAGGGGGCAGGGGCCGGACCCTGCAGGCCTGGCTTGCTCCCGCTGGTGTGAAAGCTCACGAGTAGGGTCACACTTTCAGCTAGTACTGGTGACGCTGGACAAACCACCCCCTGCCTGTGAGGATAACTCTAGCCAATCTGGTCAGCAAATGCTGTGACAGATGACATGCTGTGACAGGTGACATGCCATCAAACTGCTTTGGGGCTGCTTCCTTGTGTTTTTAAAAGAACAGCTTCAATAACCTGTGAGTGAAGGAGAAGGGAGATTGGAGGACAAAAACTAAGCAAGAATTTTAAATACAGGGGGAAAAAGCTCTTGGGAATTAGAATTCCACATTAAGTCTAGAAATTTAAATAAGTATGAGAAATATCAGTAGTGCTGTGGAAAGGTCAGGATCATACGGCCTTACTCTGCATTGGGATTCTAAGAGCAGGCTGCGACATCACTTTATGCAAGGGTATGAGGCAGGTAACCAAAGGAGCCGTGACCCTCCACGCCTGTACCCACACCCACGCCACAGGTCTTTGCAGCCCCTTCCCCCACCAACAGGCAGAGGCTCCTGTCTGGGCCTTGAATCTGAGCTCGGACAGGGAACATTAGCAAATGTGACTCAGCAACGACTGGGGATGCCCTTGAACTGAGGCTTCTCTCTCTGACTGCTCTGGAAACTGTGACCATCCCTGCAAGGGTGATGAGAGACACCGCCTCTGTCCCCCAGCTGACACCAGACATAAGTGATACAACTGACCATCAGCTAACGCAGACGCTTGAATGAGCCTGGCCAAAACCCAGGGAGCCACCTGGGAGGAGCCCAGCCTTCACCTCCACTCACGCCGGCCCCACCATCAGCAAGTCAACCGGCTTCTGTCATGTTTGGGTGTCATTCGCCAAGCCAGCTGACCCAGATGCCATTCTCACACCCCACTTGTGACAGAGCCCCCGACACAGTGAGACAGGGAGCATGAAGCGTCAGAGACAGAGGCTGCTCTTCACGTTCTCCTGATGGTCCACAGTGCAGGGACACTCTGGGAGGTGTCACTTGGGAGATCTGCAAGGATAGGTATTACTTTGAAAATGAGTTTCCTATTATTGAAAAACCCGTTATTTAAAATATCCTAATTTTGGATTTTTAAAACTCCTTTTCCTCTAGAATTGTGTTCATTTAAACAGAACTGTCCCATTTGAGATGGGGAAACATGGGACAAGGGAGCTAGTATTAAATAGTAAAGTAAAACAGCAAAATAAGGATTCTGTATTTGGGTTTTCCAATTGCCATGCCCCTGCAAAAATACCTTAGAAAGAGACCAGCAGGCTGAGAAAGCTTCATATTTGAAGAGAGCTTTTCTTATGCATAGCCCATCTAAAACAACTGGGAAAATTAGAAGGCCCTGAGAGCTTTCTTGTCACTGTCCCTTAAATCTTACACAGCTGGACTTTCAGGGGGTGCACCTGTCAGTCCTCTGGGTGGAGACTGTTGGTCAGGGGTTGCTTGTGTTTGAACTGTGTCACCCAAAGCTCCAGGAACAGTACCTGACAAGGCGTGACTTATCTACAGAACTTATTAGGACACTAATACCGCCTGCTGGCCTATTTAGGAAGTTACTTTGTAATGACGGAGGTTGGCTTCCCTGGGACATTGTGTCATGTGAGCCACAGGGGCCTCACCTAGCAACGGGGGACGTGTGCGTACACAGCCTCTATTTATACCAGGCTGCTGGCAGTGCCTCCACCGTGGGCAGTGAGTGAGCCGATCTGCTGGGAAGTCGCAGGCATCGTTCTGCATCTCCTTTAACCCCATAGATGAGAGTCGAGGGAGGTGTGGGGGAAGGACCCGTGGGTGTCAGCTGCGTCACACTGCCCCAGCACTCGCATCCTACTTCCAGTCACATCCTGCTCTGAGCAGGTTACATGGATCTGCTACTTCATCCACAGCCCTACCAAGCCCTGGAGGTAGGGACCCGAGTCAGAGCAGGTAAATCCTTGTCCAGGTTCCGGCAGGAGGCAAACCCAGGCAGACTGGTATCAATGCCTGCTCAGTGCGGCTGAGGACCCTGACATAGAGCCTCCTCGGAGACCACGCCCTGGATGCCTTTGGTCTCCTCCCATCAGCACAAACTGTGCTCAGGTGCAATGACCCCCTTGTTCCTTACCAGACACTCGGAAGTGCAGATACCTGCACTTTCAGTTCCTTTTAGTAACTAGGGAAAGTCCACTCCTGTCCAGATATAAGCCGTCCTTTATCCAGTCTAATGCCCCCTGCTCCCTGCCCACCCCTTCCTGTCACGACCTTAGCCCCAGCTCCATGGAACCCTGTATACATGGGTCCGATGGGGGAGTACACAATTACTCTCACGAACCTTCTGAGGTGGGGCTTGTCTTCAAGCCCCTCAAGCCGCTGGAGTATTAGCAAGCGACTTGGTCACCAATAGAAAAACAGATGTTATCATATTATAATTTGGATATTATGAAATTGGACTTATGCTTATCAGTACTTTAAAATGTTAAGTATCCTCCCCTTTAGAACATATTATTTAATGTATTAAAGAAGTACATATCACTATATTGAATTCTTTTTTTTTGAGACAGAGTCTAACTATATTGCCCTCAGTAGAGTGCCATGGCATCACAGCTCACAGCAAATTCAAACTCTTGGTCTTAAGTGATCTTGCCTCTGCCTCCCAATTAGCTGAGACTACAGGCATCCACTACAATGCCCAGCTATTTTTTTGTTGCAGTTGTCATTGTTTAGCTGGCCTGGGTCAGGTTTGAACCCACCACCCTTGGTATTTGTGGCCAGCGCCCTACCTACTGAGCTATGGGTGCCACCCCACATGGCTTTTTAAATGGACACTTGCTTTTTAAGAAGAGTTCCACAGGCGTCACTGGCCTGCCTAAGGTACCCACAGCATGCAAAACAGACACCTGAACAAGCAAGCCAGGGCTGAGTACTGGGTGGGAAGCAAGATGGGTTTTTAGGGATCTGGGCCTGGCTGCTCCAAAGTGGGGCACCGGGCAGGATTTGGGCATGTGGAACAGACTTTGCACAGCTGAGCCTGGAGGCCCTCACCGCACCCCCCTGAGCCCTCCACAGCCCCAGGTGGCTCTGTTCAGGGGTGTGTGGACGAGTTTTCATTAACTCCTTAGTGCCAGGTCCTCCAGCCTGAAGACCTAACTCTGGTTTGTCTCTTGCCATTGTGGCTCTGGCCACCTCCCCCCCCCCCCCCGCCCCCAAAGCATGACTTGCAGGTTCTCAGATGTGGGTGCTCCCAGTGGGGACCTTCTGCCAGAAGGAGAGTTCAAGCCGAGCTCACCTCTGCCCACTCTGCAGGCCCCCAGACAGACCTCACACCCCAAGGCCACACAGTGCTGTGGATGGGCGTCCGTGGCTGCCTCCCCCACCCCAAACCCACCCTGCCCTCTTCCCTCTCCGCACGGCCCCATGGAGCGGGTGGCCAGGGAAGGCAGCCACAAAGTCTGAGACGTCCTCATGGTCCCTGGGGCAGAGGCACAGCACCGCTGACCGCTGACATCTCATACTCCCCGGTTCTCCTCTGCTTTCTTCCTCCTGGAAGGGGTGTGGGCTGGGGGCTGTGCAACGGTTGAAGGAGTGGGTGTCTTCTGTTGGGTGGGAGTTCTGCCCTGGCCATGGGCAGCTCTCGCCAAGGACTGGGGCACTCAGTGCAGGCAGCTCTGGTGAAGGAGTTTGGTTGGTATATTTGGACTCATTCTTCATCCACTTCTTTTTTCCCAGAACAATTACATTAAAAAAAAAAATAAAAAGCGGGTGGTTCAGCGAGTAGGGCGCCGGCCCCATATACCGAGGGTGGCGGGTTCAAACCCAGCCTCGGCTGAACTGCAAAACAGAAAAATAGCCGTGCGTTGTGGCAGGCGCCTGTAGTCCCAGCTACTCGGGAGGCTGAGGCAAGAGAATCGCCTGAGCCCAGGAGTTGGAGGTTGCTGTGAGCTGTGATGCCACAGCACTCTACGGAGGGTGATAAAGTGAGGCTCTGTCTCTACCAAATAAATAAATAAATAAAAACAAAAAGCAGCAGCAGCATGGACCTGGCCAGGGCTGGCTCCTAGTTAGCGCCCGCTAAGCTGCCTCAGGGTTTCCTGAACCGACGGAGGCCGGGCGCCCCCGCAGTTTGCGCAGAAACCTCTCCTGGAGTTCGACCTCTGCCACCAAGCGGCACACAGCCCTCGCTGGGGGCAGCACAGACGCTCAGAAACGGTCTGCAGAGCCCTGTGGTCGGCAGCACACAGGACACACGCCGCGGGCAGGGCGCCCCGGCCTGCGTCTGCCACACCTGTCCCGGGCCGGCGGTAAGATGCAAATTGAGCTGAAGAAGTCACCTGCAGCTCCACTTAAAACTGGAAGCCTAAAAAAAGCGCTTCCTGCTCTGTGCGCAATGACTCAGCGCTGACTCAGCCGCGCGGGGCGCGGGGCGCGGGGCGGAGGCCAGATGCGCGGGCTCGCGCCGCTATTTCTGCCCGCAGTCCGCGCGGCTCAGGAAGTGGGGAGGCGGCGATGCGAGGGGACGCCCACCACGCGGTGATTCAGGGCTGCGCAGGCAATGTCCCAGCCCCGGCAGCGCAGGCGGGGAGCAGCGGCAGGTGGCCTCGGGGCCGGGTGACCGCCTTCCACGCACGCACAGCCAGTCAGGTCACATCCTCCCGCCCCGGAAGCCCGTTCCTGGAGACAAGGCTTGTTGACCTGACACAGCTCCTAAAGTAAATCCATCCGCAAACCTTTGCTGGCGAGGTCGTTTCCTCTCCTCCTGGGCTCCATTTTTAACTTGCAGGATGAATGCCAAGGCGATGATTGCCCTGGAGCGCGCAGGAGCTGGAAGGCCACCACCAGGTGTCCTCCCCCACCCTCCAGCAGGGGGCCCTGTGTCTGCTCAGAGGAGGCGGTAGGCAGAGGAAAAGGTCTTGGAGGTAATTCTATTTCAGGAGAGTGCTGGGTGACCAAGTGACTCCGGCCGGGACTTTAAATGGCACCAGTGGCTACTGTCTGCATCATTGCAGAGCTATGAAGGGCCTCGGAAGCAGAAAGAACAATGGAGCCGGCGCAAGGAAATTGTTTTCCTAAAGGTTCCAATTAGGCTTGTGAAATATTTTTGTCCTGATGTCTTTAAAAGATATTCTCTCCTCTCTGCATGATTCAGGGGGTGGTGTGGAAGTGGCAGAGGAAGGGGACTTGAGATGGTGGAGTTCACTACAAAGTCCATCCTCAGGACCCTAATTATTAAAAACTGTGTGTGCACCTGTTACCAAACCAGCATGAGCCTGCAGGGGAGGAAAGCTTGCACTGCCTGGCTCCTGCCTGAGGGTTCAGGAGAAGGCCTTGTGAAAGGAGGGGCCTGGTAAACATTACATTGATTCCTGGCCTCCACCATCTGTAATTTTCTTGTATTAAACCAAAGGGGAGACCTGGCAGAGTCAGAGAAACATAACCCAAATGCTCAAATGGGCAGGATTAACAGCCACATCTAACACTAATTGAAAACACCTTTTAAATCTGGAATAACAAAGGTTGAAGAAGATGTAAATTGTAAAAAGCGTGATCCTAACAAAAGCCGAAACTCTTAAAAATTACTTCAGGGGACACCTTTTAACTCTGCAGAGGTCACTGTAGGTCCAATAAAACTCAATGGTTTTTTGCATTGTGGGAATTAAACCTAGGGAGTATACGGCATTCAAATCCAAGTGAGGCTGGCCATGAAATCCCCAAAATGATTTAGACAGAGCTGCAGGGAAAACACTGCATTGGGGGAGACTCTGCTGAAGCCGGGGAGGCCTGGCCTGAGCCCCATGAGGGCGGAGGGGTGGTCTGGCCCTGCCTGTTCCCATTTCCCCTGCAGTCTGATGGCCCCACTCTGAGGTCAGCAACTGTTGTGGCTCAACCCCAACTCCCTCTGTTGACTTTTATTTGACTTTTTTTCTTCCATTTTATAACTTCATTTCACATACCTGAGGAATTACAAGTTTCTTCCCCAATGGAATTTTTTTTTTTCAGAACGCTTCTTAAGGGCTCAGTGTTATCTTCCCAATGTCAACCACAAATCTAAGTATTCAGAAAGCTCAGAAAACCCAAACCTCACTCACACATACCCCAGTCAATTGTCTGAGAAATCCTAACAGTGGCCAGAAAACAGCACATTGCTATGGGGCACAAGGATTTAAATGACTGGAGTTTAGTTCTGGAAACAATGAGGCCCAGAAGGAAACGAAGTGAATAGTTGTCTTCACTGGAGAAAGGGAAGATCTGTCAATTCTGTGTCCAGTGAGGAGAAAGTCTTTCAGGAAAAGTAAAGACATTTTCCAGGGAAGAAAAATAAATGAACTTACTGGCAGTGGAATTTCTCTGAAAGAGTGGTTAAAGAAAGATCTTTAGACATAAGGGAAATGAGAGATGAAGAAAACTTGGGACATCAGGAATAAAGAATTAGAGATGGGAAATATCCGAGTAAATATAATAGACCCAGATAGTTTGAGTTTTAAAACTATGCCAATATAATAAACAACAGAATATGTAAAAATAGCATACTAGAAAATGTTTAAATAACAAAATAAGGGGGCAGGAAAGGAGAAATAAAAATCAGGGGTAACAAATGGAAAAGAAATAATAAAAAGCTAGACTTAAATCTAAACATACCCATAATTACATTAAACATAAACACAGTCTAAACACACCAATGAAAATACAAAGATTGCCAGAATTGATTTAAAAAACAACCCAACTACATGTTGTCTGTGGGAATCTCACTTCCAATATGATATGGATAGGATAAACACAAAAGAACAGAAAAGACACACTAAACATATACTCCAAGGAGATGGAGTGGCCATATAACATCACACAGCAGATTGGATTGTAGAGCAGAAATTAATAATCAGATATGAAGAGGCACAGAGAATAAAAGTGTGAACTTATTAAGATGTAACAATAGTAAACGTGTCCACCTAATAACAGTGCTTAAAAATAGATAAGGCAAAAACTGTCCCAAACAAAAGAAGACATTTAAAAATCTGTAACTACTGTTGGCAAGTTCAACACTCGTCTCTTGGAAAACAATAGAACAGTAGACAGAAAATCACAGGGGTTTAAATGCCATAGACCAAGAAGACCCTGATTGACATTTATGTACTCTAGAAGAATACATATTCTTTTCAATTGTACATAGACATTCACCTAGAAAGATCACAAAAGAAGCCTTAATGAATATAAGATTTTTGAGATCACATATAGTCTATTCTATGATCATAATGAGATGAAACCAGATATGAAAAATTGAGATATAAAAGGAAAATCTAAAAACACTTGGAAATTCAACAACACATTTTCAAGTAAACCATAGATCAAAGGAAGTTTCAAAGAAATTAGACATTATTTTGCATTGAATAAATGGAAACACAACATAACAAAATTGATGAAATGTAGGTAAATTAATGCTTGGAGGGAAACGTGTAAACTTCAAATGCTTATAGATAAAAGAAGTCTCAAATTAACCATCTAAGCCTGTACCTCAAGAAACCACAAAAAGAGCAAAACAAACACAAAATAAGGGCTTGAAAGGGAATAATAAAGGTAAGAGCAAAAAATCAAACAAATTGAAGGCAGAAAAACAGTAGAAAAGTAATTCAATGGAAGAAATGGTCACTAAATAAAAACTTCTAGTGAGTTTGACAAAGCAAAAACAGGATACCAATTTGAAATATAAGGAGAGAAATAAAGGATGTCACCACAGGTGTCAGACATAGAGAAAACAAGGGAATACTGTTGACAACCCTTTATACACACAACTTTAACAACTAGTATGAACGAATCCCTGAAAAAAGTTTAAAAGTCATCCAAAATGAAATAGATAATCTGACAAGTCCCCCAATTATTGACAAATTTGTAGTTAAAAGCCTTTCAAAAAGGAAACTTGCAGGCCTAGATAGTTTTATCTAATAAATTCTACTAATCATTTAAAGAAGAAACAACATCAACTCTACATAATATTCTACACCTCAAAAAAAGAAAAATGGAAAAGGTAGGAACACTTCCCAGCTCTTTTTTGTTTGTTTGTCTGTTTTACAAATGCCATTATTTGCTATAAAAACCAGATAAAGACAACACAAGAAAAGAAAGCTAAAAAACAACTTTCCTTACTAACACAGAACAAAAATCTTCAATAAAATAGTAGGAAGTGGGCGGCACCTGTGGCTCAAAGGAGTAGGACGCCAGCCCCATATACCGGAGATGACAGGTTCAAACCTAGCCCCAGCCAAAAACTGAAAAAAAAAAAAAAATTAGAAAGTTCAAAATATACAAAGAATAATACACCAGGACCAAGAGGGCTTTATAGCAGAAATATAAGACTGCTGCAATTTGTGATTATCAGCCACTGTTATCTACCTGTCAACAGTATAAAGAAGAGAAGTTACATAATCAGTTTATGCAGAAAAGGCATTTGACAAAATTCAATGTGCACCATGATAAATATGCACAGGGACAAAACCACCTGTTAAAAAAAAACTACAGTTAACACCACACTTAATCATGAAAGACTATGTGCTTTTTCTCTTTTTTAAAACGAAAGACAGAGGAAGAGTATCCATACTTACCACTCCAATTCAGAGTTGTCCTGGGAGTCTCAGCCCGTGCAAAGGGGAAAGAAACAGGAAAAAAAGAGAAGGTGGAGAAAGGAAAGGAAGGAACAGAATTGTGCCTATTTACAGACAATGTGATTTTCTGTGAAGAAAATTGCAAGAAAACTTCAAAAACAGCCCTAGAGCTATACAGTGAAGTTAGCAACGTCACCCCACCCGGAGTCAGCACACACAAACACCAGTCATTTCTGTAGATTAGGCACGTGCAATTAAAAAACGGAGATTTAAGGGCAGCACCTGTGGCTCAAAGGAGTAGGGCGCTGGCCCCATATGCTGGAGGCGGCAGGTTCAAACCCAGCCCCGGCCAAAAACTGCAAAAACCAACCAAACAAACAAAAAACCCCAAAGATTTCAAAGATAACGCCATACACAGCGGCTCTAAAAACTGCATTAGGATAAAACTAACAAACCATGTGCAGGATCTGTACGCTGAAAACAACAAAACGATGGCAAAAGAAATCCAAAAAGAAAAAGACCGAAGTAAATAAAAGACATGCCCTGTTCACGAGTGAAAGGCTCGCTGTAGGAGATGACGACTCTTCCCAAAAGGATCGATGATTTAATATAATTCCAAAGTCTCAAGAAGATTTGTTTTATGAATGTAGACAAATTGACTCTCCACGCCCGATGATTATAAAAAGACGCGTTATTAAGAGGACTGATGCTGGAGTTCTTCATCCTTTTCTCTCTTTTCTGTGCAAATTGACTCTCCAATGTGTATTAACAAGCAGGGGAGTTAAAATGGCTAAAACAGTTTTGAAAAGAATCAGAAAGGAGGAGAAGCAGCATTACCTGCTTGTAAGAGTTGAAGGTGAATGAATCAAGTGTGTGTTGGTGAACAAAGTCAGACAAATCAATGGGACAGTGGAGAGCTAGAAAGAGCCACACAAAGTGTCCTCAACTGATTGAGGCAAAGACTCAAAGCCAATTCACTGTGGAAATGGGAGCCTTTCTCATTAAGTATCTCAAAAATGAGGTATAATAATAAACCCTGTTCTATAAATTTCACACATTATTTTATTGTATTTAGTTTATTTTTGAGACAAAAATCTCACTTTGTCACCCTGGATAGACTGTCATCACCTCAGCCTAGCTCACAGCAACCCCAAACTCCTACCCTCAAGGGATCCTCCTGCCTCCTTCTCTGGAATGACTGGGACTTTAACTGCATGACTTCTATTTTTAGTAGAGATGTGGTCTTTCTCTTGCTAGGGCTACTCAAGCTCCTGACCTCAAGTAATCCTCCTACCTCGATTCCCCAGAGTGCTAGGATGACTGGCATGAGACACCATGCCCTGCCTCTTCACAAATCATTTTTTAAAAATTAAACAAATTAAACTGGTCACATAAATACATCCAGAATTAACTGGCTTTTGACAAAGATGTTCAAGATTATTCAACAGGGAAAATAAAAATCATTTGTGCATAAAAAAACACATTATTAAGAATGTAAAACAGATACAGGATGGGAGAATATGTTTGCAATTCATATGTCTGATAAAGATATTCAAAAAATATATAAAGAATGCTTACAAATCAAAAACAAAAGGACAAACAACCTAATTTAAAATTGGCAAAGAACTTGAATACATATTTTTCTAAGGTTATACAAATAGCCAATGAGCACATGAAAAAATGCTCACCAGTACTAATGATTAGGAAAACACAAATCAGAACCACACGGTACTACAGAGACAGTTATAATCAAAAATTGGAAAATCGCAAATGTTGCTAAGTCTGTGGAAAGACTGGAACCACATGGGTTGCTGGTAGGAATGTAAAGTGGTTCAGCCTCTGTAGACGACAGTTTGGCAGCTCTTCACAAAGTTAAACATAAACTCAGCAACTCCACACCTAGGTGTATATTCGAAGTAGCTAAAAACAGAGACAGGAATGAATGTATGTATGTGCATGTTCATAGCACCACCAGACAATCACAGTCCTGCATATTCACCCTAAACAGGTGAAAACGTCTGTTCACACAAAACTTTTGAACATAGAGATTATTCATTATTGCGTTTCCAAACTGGAAACAACCCAAATCTCCTTCAACAGGTAAACAGGTAAATGAACTATGGTATGTCTGTAAAACATCTTCTCACTCAGCAATACAATGGAATAAACCATTGATAACACAACAGTCTGATAAAACAGTGAAAAAAGACAGGTTCAAAACATCACATGCCCTATTACTCCATTCCTTATTTTTTTTTAACATGTATTTTATTATTATTCATTGCATTTTTCCCCCCTATCCCCTAGTGGTAAGAGAATTTATTTACAGAAAAGAATACAGAAAACACTAAAGCTCCTGGTAGAGGGAGAGAATTCTAGTGGGGAGAGAGAAGCGCTCTCCGTTTCCAGGAGAGGCTGTTTAATCCATTGTAAAACCCCATCATGGTAACTTACATCTGTTATTATTGGCAGACATGAGTGGTGGCACCCACAGAGGAGACAGGAATGGAGATGTTTAGGCCAGGTTTATTGAAAGGGGAGGGTAACCCACCTGGGTAGTGCAAAGGTGGCTTTGGGGCCCAGGGACAGTTAGAGACCCTTTTTGCATGGGGTCTCATGGGTAGGCAAATTTCGCTGCCTCCCAGAAAGTTAGGGTCCCTGGTGAACTTCTGAGGGGATGGAGCTAACCAGGTCCTTTGTGTCTTTGTCAGAGGAGAAGACAAGAAGGGGGAGGAAGGGGTTCATGTGTGACTGTGTCAGGACCCCTCAACAACGATCAGTTGGAAGGTCCGGTCACAAGCCTCAGTGGATCTCGTAGCATCCCTTCCCTAGTATCTCTGCCTATCACAAAAATAGCCACTGAGCTCACAGTAAAGACAGAGAGCAAAACCTCTCCTGGGAAGTGACCAGATTTAAATGGCATTTTATGCATGAAAAGACCATGGTTCCAAATTTCTGATGCTAAAAGCTCTTTGTGGAAAGAAACTTGCCAGAAAATGTGCCTATGAAACTCTCCGTGCTGAATGTGGGTCCGTGAACTCTTCAGGATGTCTCTGAGTTTGAGCAGTATAGTCCCTTCCTTCCCAGGTAGGTGACAGGCCCACCAGAGATTTCTGGGGAGAAAAAGTACTTCTGATCATACCAGACCTATCTAGGCCACCCACGAAGATGCCTCAGCCAACTGACATGACCTTGATCAGCTCCCTTGTGGAGGCTGCTGCCTGGAGAGCTTTCTTGCCAAGCTGGGCTCCCAATTAAAGATAATTTGTTGAAACAAGCTCTGGCTCGGAAGTTGTCACTCTTGCCTATGAACAAGCACTTGAGAGTGGCAGTACAGTCTTTTCTGCTCCCTGAATTAGACTTTGGACTCTGATACAGATTAAAGTAACAAACTTCACGTGGCAATACTATTTTAAACTTCTGATCTCAGGGTTGGTATCACTGGGCAGCAGATTAGATTAGATGCAAAAGAATATCAGAAGAACATAGTCATTCCTGTTCAATCCAAATTTTTCAAATGGCTCAGTTAGATATTAAGTAGTTGTTCACATGTACAGAACTTTCCTAATGACTTAACCTATCCTTCGATTCTTCCATCCTTCACTCTATTGATTCTACTTTTGAAATATCTCTTGAATCATCTACTGTCTTTTTCTCTATCACCAACCACCATAGCCCAAGCCATCATCTTCCTTGTTTTGATGGCTGCAACAGGCCCTGAACTAGACTGTCATTCCCACTTTAGTCCCCTATATAGTTAGAATGCCATGGGCAGCAAAAATAGAAAACTTGGTTCCACTTGATTTAAGGGAAGTTAATTATCTTGCAAAGGAGGAACACCAACAGTTAGGCAAGTTTGGGAGCTGGTTGACTTGGAAGTTGGTTGACTCAGCAGCTCATCATTGTCATCAGAGACCCGGGTTCTTTCTATCTTTTAGCTCATCTGTGGTGAAGTTTGTCAACTTCATCTCAGGCTGCTACCATCATGGGTAAAAGATGGCTACAGCTGTGGTCAGCAACTTCCCATCATGACCACATCCAGAAGCATAAAGAGACTATCTCCTGAAGCTTTCCTGCAAATGAGTATGTTTTTCCCTGGTAGACCTTCTGTCAAATTTTATTGGCCAGAACATGTGCACTACTGAAATCAGTCACTAGCAAGTAGAATGAAAATATCCAGATTGACTTGGACTAATTAGGATTTACCCCTAGAGTTAGGAATATGATCCCATTTCTCTGGGAGAAATGGACACCTTCACAAAACTATGATTTTGACTCAAAGAGGAAAGGGAGAAAAAGATATTGGAAAAGCAATGAAAGGTGTCAGCCAGGACTTCTACCCAAATATCTTTTCTGTAGAGCAACCAGAATAATCTTCCCAACTTGTCTTACCAATTATGTTCTTCCTCTGCTTAAAACTTCAGTGGCTTCTCATGAAGCAGAGAACGTAATCCAGAAAGCTTGTTTGGACTTACAAGGCTCTGTGGGCTCTGGGCACTGTCTTGCTCACTAAAAGTAAGCCAGTCCTTCTGGCTTCCTCTTCATTCTAGGGCTTGTGCATACACCTGCACTTGCATGGTATCAGTCAGGGTTCTCCAAAGAAACAGAATCAATAGCATATAAAATATTTAAAGAATTGGCTCACGTACAGTGACCCCATTGGAGCCCAAACTGGACTGAGAGTGCCCGGGGCATATGGCCCCTGTCCAGAATGCAAGGGTGACCCCTGGAGGGTGGCCTGTCCCCAGAGGTGAAGGCCTCCTGGGACAATGACCCCATCAGAGCCCAAACTGGACTGAGAATGCCCGGGGCATATTCTCTTGGCTCCAGCTCATGTCATCACCCCTCAAGAGCCCCAGGTTTGCCTTACAGTGGAGTGCCAGGAGAAAAAACTTCTTTCGGACACTGGAGCAACCTTTTCTGTACTTCTCTCTAATCCTGGTCTTTT
>CAUYON010140040.1:0-18291 GCA_963573935.1 Arctocebus calabarensis | reverse complement strand
CCTTTATTTTCTTGTCTTGTCTAATAGTATTGGCTAGAACTTCCAGCACTATGTTGAATAGCAATGGTGACAGAGGACAGCCTTGTCTGGTTCCAGTTCTAAGAGGAAAAGCTTTTAGTTTTACTCCATTCAGTAAAATATGAGCTGTGGGTTTGTCATAGATAGCCTCTATCAGTTTAAGGAATGTGCCACCTATACCTATGCTCCTCAGTGTTCTAATTAGAAAGGGATGCTGGATTTTATCAAATGCTTTTTCTGCATCTATTGAAAGGATCATATAGGTCTTGGTTCTGCTTCTGTTGATACGGTGAATAACGTTGATGAACTTTCGAATATTAAACCAACCCTGCATCCCTGGGATAAAACCTACTTGATCATGATGTATAACTTTTTTGATGATAAGCTGTAATCTATTGGCCAAGATTTTGTTGAGAACTTTTGCATCAATATTCATTAGTGAAATTAGTTTAAAGTTCTCCTTTTTAGTTGGGTCTTTACCTCATTTTGGTATTAGAGTGATATTTGCTTCATAGAACATATTGGGGAGGACTCCTTCCTCCTCAATTTTTTGGAATAATTACTTTAGTATAGGAATAAGCTCTTCTTTGAAAGTTTGATAAAATTCTGGTGTGAGGCCATCCGGACCAGGGTGTTTTTCTGTTGGGAGATATTTTATTATTTCTTTCATCTCAGTGTTAGAAATTGGTCTGTTCAGGACATCTGTTTCATCTGGGCTAAGTCTAGGGAGAGGATGTGATTCCAAATATTGATCCATTGCTTTTTTCTCAAAACAATTATTTTTATTCTTAATAAAATGTTTAAATATCTTTTTTTTTTTTTGATACAGTATAAGCAAGACACTCAAGAAAAGTATAATAGTACTACTCAAACAAAAACTTAAATTTCAGCTTGGCGCCTGTGGCTCAACGGGCTAAGGCACCAACCACTTACACCTGAGCTGGCGGGTTTGAATCCAGTCTGGGCCCACCCAACAACAATGACGGCTGCAACCAAAAAATGGCAGGGAGTTGTGGCGGGCGCCTGTAGTCCCAGCTACTTGGGAGGCAAAGGCAGGAGACTCGCTTGAACCCAGAAACTGGAGGTTGCTGTGAGCTGTAATGCCATTGCACTCTATCCAGGGTGACAGCTTGAGGCTCTGTCTCAAAAAAAAAAAAAAGTTGCAGCAAACTAGAAATAGAAGTGAACTTTCACTTGATCTGATTAAGGACTTCAAAGAAAAGCCTAGGTCCTCCTAACTACTTCCTGCATGATAATATCATAGAAGGCAACTCAGGGCTAGAGAGGAAAAGCCTGCCAGCCCTAGTCTCTCTCTTTCTTCTTATGCAGCCCTCATCCCAGCAGGGGCCCCACCTTCATGACCTCATCCAATTCTAATTACTTTCTAAAGGCTCCACCTCTAAACACCATCAACACATGAATTGGGGGGATTAAATTTTCAACACATGAACTTTTGGGGCACATATCCAAACCATAGCATCATCTTTTCAGATGATGATATAATTTTTCCTTTTTAGAAAGAATTATATGGTAAAGATAATTATTCTAAAGACTGTGATGAATTACAGTGACTGATCTTGAATATTAAGCCAAACTTGCATAAATTAATCTTATATAGTTTTTTACACCTTCTATTTATGTTCTCCATTTTCTTTTGAATAGATGCATATTTTCATGTGGTAGTATTTCCCTTCTGCTTAAAGGTCTTCTTTTAACACTTCTAGTAGTGAGGTGCCATTAGTAACCATTTATTTCAGTTGATGATTAAAAGCATTTTGCTGAGTATAAAATTCTAAATTGGTATTATCTTAGTTATCTTTCCTCTAAAGATGTTGCTCCACTGTCTTCTTGCGTGGTTGGTTTCTGATGAGAAATTTGCTGCCTTCCTTACCTTTGTTCCCATGTATATAACATGTGGTGTTTTTTGTTTTTGTTTTGTTTGCAGTTTTGGCCGGGGCCAGGCTTGAACCCAACACCCCCAGTACACGGGGCCAGCACCCTACTCCTTGAGCCACAGGCACCGCCATCTCTGGCCACTGTTAAAATTTTCTGTTGATCGCTACTTTTGAGGAATGTGATTATTATGCACTGTGGTGTAGTTTTCTTTGTGTTTCTTGTTCTTGGAGTTCAATGGGATTGTTGGGTATGTGTATTTGTAGATTTCATCAAATTTGGAAATTTCTAGCCATTGTTTTGTCAAATATATTTTCTCTCCTTCCCATTCTCTTGAAGATTCTGATCACACATATTTATAGCCTGCTAAGATTTGCCTCACAACTACTAACAATCTCATAACTTTAAAAAATATTTTATTTTTCTCTTTGTGTTTAAGTAGATTCTATTGCTATTTTCGGTCATGTCCTATCTGCTATTAATGCCATCTAGAGTATTTTTCATCTTAGACATGGTAGTTTCCAGCCCTAGCTGTTTTTATTCATTTGTTTGTTTGTTTGTTTGATTATGAGACAGAGTCTTATTCTGTCACCCTGAATAGCAGTGGCATCATCATAGCTCGCTATAACCTTAAACTTGTGGGCTCAAGTGATCTTCTTGCCTCAGCCTTGTAAGTACCTAGGAATACAGGTATGCACCACTGCACCCTGCCCAGTTTTTCTGTTTTTGTAGAGAGAGTTTCACTGTATTGCTCAGACTCGTCTCAATCTCCTGCCCTCAAGTGATTCTTCTCAGCTTGGCTTCCAAAAGTGCTAGGATTACAAGCTTGAGCCACTGTGCCCAGGTTTATTTTTTATATATCCTATATTTCTACTTTATTTTTTCAGCTTTTGAAATACCATTCAGACTCTCCTAATTCTGTGTCAATTCTGGGTAGGTTTCGATTAATTGATTGTTCTCTTCATTATGGGTCATATTTTTCTGCTTCTTGAAATGTCTGGAGCCTTTCATTGGATGCCAGGCATTGTGAATTTTACCTTAGTAGGTCTTAGATATTTTTGTTTACCTATAAATATTCTTGAGCTTTGTTTTTGGATGCAATTACATTCCTTGGAAACATTTTTATCCTTGGGGGTCTTGCTGTTTAAGATTTGTTGAACTAGGCCAAAGTAGCACTTAGTCTCAATAATTTATTCCTTAGTTCTGATGCAAGAAAAACCCTTCTAACTGCTCTGCCCAATGCTTCGTGAGTTAGGAGGTTTTCCAGTCCAGCCTCTGGGAACAGACTCTGTCCCTAGGCCTTTGTGAGTGCTGAGCACTTTCCATGTAACATTTGGGGAGCATTCTCTCTGACATGTGCTGGCCCAGACTCTGGGGCTGAGAACTCAGAGGACACCCTCTGCAGCCCTCCAGAATTCTTTTTTCTTTTGTCCCAACTACTCTGGCCTACAAACTCTAGCTGTCTTGGCAGCCGTTTGGGCATAAAGATAATCCAATTCCCATGATTCTATCTTGGCCACAAGTGCAAGTCAATTGTTTATTTTTAAATAAAATATACAAAATTTGCAAGATGTGTACAAGAACTTTTCCACCTCCTTACCCAGATTTTATAATTATTAACATTTCACTGCATTTGCTCCCCTTTCTCTCTCTTTCTTCTCTCTCTCTCCCTTTATCATCATATTATTTTTTTAGAAAACATTTAAGCAGTCACGGCAGACCTGATGATTCATCACTACAAATTCCTCTAAAGTGTATTTCTCAAAAAAATAACTAAAGCTCAAACCTCAAAATTAAGAACTCAACATCAATACAACCCCACTCTCTAGTTAACAGAACACTCTCAAGTTTTGTCAACACCAAACAATCTGTCTTCTGTTCCCATAGTGACCCCAAGATCACATAATGCTTTTTATTGTCATGGATTTTTAATAGTCTTCATTCTAGAAGTTAGTTCAATCCTGCAGATGATCAAAAATCATTGTAAAACAAAGACATTTGTACCAGAATGTTTATTGCAGCCCAATTCATAACTGCCAAGTCAAGGAAGCAGCCCAAGGGCCCACTGACCCATGAATGGATTAACAAATTGTGGTATGTGTACACCATGGAATACTATTCAGCCATAATAAGGATGGAGACTTTACATCTTTTATGTTTACCTGGATGGAGCTGAAACACATCCTTCTTAGTACAATATCTCAATAATGGAAGAAAAAGTATCCAGTGTACTCAATACTACTATGGAACCAAAATATAATCACCTACACATTCATATGAATGATAAAACAAAACTATAGTCCAGAAAGAAGAAGGGAAGAAAAGGAGGAGATTGGAGGGGCGAGACCTGGAGAAGGGAAGGTATTTGGTGGGACCTAGCTAATGTGCACAATGCAATGGTACATGTCAAAACTACTAAGAGTGGAATATAAATGTCTTACCACAACAAATAAACGAGTGAGGTGATGGTTATGTTAACAAGTTTGATGTAAGATTTGTATATCAAATCAGCAAATTATACCCCATAAATGTGTCAGTGTATGCAGTAATGATTTAATAAAAGAAAAAAAGAGTTCTTCGGTCTTTGTCTTTCCATTCTGTGGATAATGCTCTCCCTGAGTTTGTCTGATGATTCTCTTTGCAGGAATGTTCTGATATACTTTTCTTGAGATGGTGTGTCAAAAGAAACACAAGGCCAGTATGTCCCACCACCAGCAAGGTTGTTGTTCCCTGGTTCAGATTGTTATCTACTAAGTTTCTTCACCACAATGCCATGGTTTTCTCTCTTTTAACTGTTTTATCGTGAGATATTTTAATACTATACCAATACTTAGTTCCTAATCAAACTTCCAACCACCAGCCTTGACATCCATTAACAGCTTGCCCTGAATCCTGTGGAAACTGGTCTTCACCCACAATCCATTTAGTTTTCCAAAGGCACCGTCCACCTTGGAGGAAGATTAGCTATTCCAGCAGTTACAGTCCTAACCTCTGTTGAGGACCAACATCAAAAGAAAAGCCATGTCTTGGAGAAGCAGTTGTATTCATCTGACCATCCATTCATCTAAACCTCTATCCATGTTATTCATTGATTCACTTAACAAATACTGTCCACGTATCTACCAGGTGCCAGCACAAGAGATTCGGAAAATCACAGGGTATAGATTACCTCATAATCTCCTGGCACACCAGCATATAATCACAATTCAATGTGATTATGACAGTATCACAATGCATTATAAAAGCAATATTATAATGCATTGTAAATACAATATTACAGTGTATTTTAAATACAAGATTACCATGCATTATAAACACATATTATAATGCATTATCAATACAAGATTATAATGCATTATAAACACAATGTTATAATGCATTATAAACACAAATTACACTGCATTATAAAATATATGGAGTATCAAAGAAACAAAAATTTTATTAAAACATAAGATGGTTTTCTAAACAGGCAGTATTGGAGTTGATTCTTTATGCTGAGTTCTTTCTGCAGGTGAATGGCAGGTAAGGATGGTTGAGATGAGAGGGAGGAAGAGGTCAGCAGGGAAGAAAAGGAAGGGACCGAGGGTGCAGTGAGAGAAACAGGGAAGGCTGCGGGTGGGCCAGGCTGGTGTGGGTCCAATCAGTGTGGTTATGCTGAAGAGTCTGGTTTTAGTCACCAAGGGTTTCCAGTGAAAGTACAGATTCCTGGGCCCCATCCCAAGGTTACTGAATTAGACTCTGTAAGGAGGATCTGGGAACCTGCGTCTTAACAAGCACATCAAGTAGGGGATTCACTGCTGGAAGCTGCAGGGTACTACCGAATGCTCCACAGCAGGAGTGAGACAGCTGGGTCTGTTTTCAGACATTCACAAAGGGCCTCCCGGAAGATGACTTCAGGAGGACTCAGTAGGACCCCCACCTGTGGCCTCGGCCAGAGCACACTGCCAAATCCAATTTTTTCTGGTGCTTAACTGATCTTAGTTGAATTCTGGGAATTTGTGGAGAAGATCTGATCCAAGCTGTCCCTATTGTGTCACATGCTTCTGAATCGGTCAGGCTGAAGGGATAACTGAGATCACAAAGACGCTCTAGGGTGGATCTGACCAACAGGATGCCCCAGGCGTCCCTCTGCCGGGCGTGTTTATCACTCCACGTCCAATCACAGGAGGTGTGACTGTGGCCTATCACCACCTGGCGCCTACTCTGCCCTCCTCTGAGTGCAGTGCCCTTCAGCCCACAGGAAAAAGACATCTACATTGCAATCAAATTACACATATTGGTGCTGAGAACAGTACTTGCCCTGATTTCTGATGCCTCTGATATTTCTTCTTCTGTCCCACTGTCTCTTTTGGTGCTCATGACACACTAATGATGGGTTCTGATCTCCAATGTGAAAACCATTGCTGTTATGTGCCTTTGTATATAAGGGAGACCTAAAAGCTGAAGAACGCTTTTCCCCACCCACTTTGGCAAAAGCTCCAGATGTTTTTAGGCTCCACCCATCGAATAACCTCGTGTTGCTTTGATGCTGCTCTGCCATTTCCCTGGAAGCACATCTGGGGTACTTAGTCCTTCTCGCCCTAAATGGTGATCTCACAGGTGTTTGATTTATGTACTTTTTTATATGTGCACAATACTTTACATTTTCTCTCACACAAAAGATGAAAAACTACAACAAAAAGATTTTAATTGGGATTTGGAGTTAAAAAATAATTTATGATCATCCAGTCCATCTACTCACCTGTGCCTGAATCTCCCTACACCTTTTCCTGGATGGTAATCTGCCCTCTGCCTGACCCCTTCTGAAGAGCTGGACACAACCAGGCAACGACAGGGGAGCCTCCCATCCCCACTGCACGTCACCGTTACTGTCTGGCCTCTTCCCGACCCCCAACTGCCAGATCAGCACAGCCTGGATTTAAAGAACTCAAAAGGATCAGAAAACCTAGTGTTAAGCCTCAGCACCCTCAGGACATACCCTCCTGCCCCCTGACCATTGGGTAATGCAACTTCCTTCATTTAGCAGGAAAACATACATCGACGGTCAATAAACATGACAGCAATCTCCTCGGTTACCTTCAGTGTGAATCACTTTTTTTTTCATTTGGGATGCTAAGGTTTGAAAACACATACTGAGAAAGTAGAAATGAGAGGTGGGGCCAAAGAAGACCTCACTCTCTGCGCAGCCACATTTCACGATACTTCAGGACTCTTCAGCCAGACTTGTACTTAGCAGGTGAGAGGCGGGATGGCCTAGGTCTGAATGTTCATCTAGTAGAGGAAAATTCAAAAACGCGGGTTTCCACTTCTACAGTTTTTACAGGGAGAGGAAGCTTATTTTTCCTGGGATAAATGTTGCCAGCATGACATTAAATGCTAATGAGTAGAATCTTTTCCAGCAAAAGGTGTTGTGCAGGCTTGAACTAATATACTTGTTCAGCAGGTTCAAGTTTTTATTTTTAAAGAAACATAGAACTTCAGGACAAACTTTTCTAAAAATGTTTTACTTTTTCCTGGTGCTTGGTATTACTTAAATTTTTAATTTTTTTTTAACATTTGAGCTGAACTTTATTTTTTTTTAATTTATTGTTGGGGATTCATTGAGAGTACAAGAAACTGGGTTACAATGATTGCATTTGTTGCAAATGCAAGTCCCTCTTACAATCGTGTCTTGCCCCCAAAAGGTGTGGCACACACCAAGACCCCAGCCCCTCACTCCTTCCCTCTCTCTGCTCTTCCTTTCCGCACCCCTCCCTCCTTTTTCTCTCTGCTCTCCCCCTTCCCCTACCCCCACCATGTCATTAATTGTCATTAATTGTCCTCATATCAATATTTTTTAACTGATTAGAGGTTCCCAAATAAATGGCATGATACATAAGGACAATGTGTCTTTTGTTTGGTCCACTCCATATTTGCTGACTGGTTCACAATGAACAAATGAATAAATGTATAAAAGAATAAATAACCTTATGGGATTAGGTGGCTCTTTTTGATACACAGAAGTTACAAAACTAAGTAAGTAGGGCTACCCCCTACTCCACACAGGCAAAAGAAAGCTGAAAAGTGAGGCAATTATCTGGATAATTCAGACAAAAAAACTAACTATTGAGAGAGAGAGGGGCCCTTTTTTCTGGCCCAAATTCATTTGAGCTGTCCAATAACATGACCCACTACAGTGGAATTTGGCATTAAACAGGCTTGTCTTGGCCCCCATCCAGGGAGTTTAGTTACTGAATTCCTTAAAGGACATTGTTCAAACATGGTCTCCTGTGTAACTCGGTTCTACAGCATGAGCAGCAAGGCCTAGACATCACCACGTGACTCCAGGGCACTACTCTTGTGGATCAAATTATACAGAAAATCACTATCACTCCAGTTTACCTTTCTGAGCGAGACAAAAGCAAAGTCTGTTGCCCAAGACTTGCTGCCCAACAATTACATTTGAATCCCTGAAAAGTGGAAACTGGAAAAGTGTGTTAATAAATAGGATCCCAACTGCTGAATTCTGCAGATAGAAGCGAATGAGAACAAGGTGACAGGTGACTGCTCTTTCTTCACTCACCACCTCTGCCTTCCATGGCCTCCCTTCCCCTGAATGCACATTTCAATCCTGAAATACTTGTGTTGAGCTGAAGAGCAATAAAAATCACAACTGAGCTGCCCATCATTCCAATTGTCTTTGCATGGAAAACGCAAGGATGTCCTGCAGCGTGAGTATTGCAGGCATAGCACCGCCTGCCTGCTTTCCTAGGGCTTCCGCAATCTTGCTGGCCATGCCTGAGCAAGGTTTTTTTGTAAAATGACTTGGGACTGGGCACCCTGCCCATGCACACACCTGGCAAATGGAAGCCTCCCATCCTTGGGAACCCGGGTGCACGCTGAGTTCCTGTTTTCTTTGACTGCAAAACAGACAAGGACCAGCTGGTCAGTGCCGACACGGCTCACACTGCTGATGGGAACACTGCTGAAGTGTTCTGCTTTTGCTCATTATTTATCAATGGGGAGATATTTCTCCGGAGAAAAGCAAGTCCTTTGTCTTCTAGCAGAAAGTCCATTCTTCCGATGGGAGATGACCTAGGAAGGAAAAGTTGATAATTCATTTCCCATGTGTAAGTCCTATGTGAAAGCTTTTATTGTAAAGACTTGAGCTCTAATATAAGAAGTGAATTGTAGTCCTAGTAATACCAGATACTTAACTTTTTTCTTTAGCAATATAATTTTTAATAGCCAAGTGTGTCATTTCTCGTCTAACAGTTTGCTTTTATCACCAGTTTGAAGCATGTATTACTGTTGTAACTATTATTAGGTATTTGAATGTAACTTGACCGTGAAAGTAACTTGACGGCAGCAGCCTAAGACGGACCCTCACACTGAGTGTGTTGTGTAGGGAGCACGTTCCTGCGTGGATGCGTGGTCCTCACATGGGCTGGTGACTCTGGGAGGCAAAGAGGTGAAGGAGCAGAGGCTCGGCTAGTGAGAGGGAGGAGGAGGGTCTCCTGGGCCTGCCCGCCATCCTGTTCACTAGCCCATTGGTTTTCCAACATTATGCAGGACAACGTAGAGAAAAAAATCGTTTTCAGTCTAATTCATACTTGAGTAGAAAAAATTTTTTAATAAAAATTTCTACACCTTCACCTGAAATTTAAAACTCTGGAGCTCTTACCTCCTCCACGCCTTCTTTTTCTTCTTCCCTCCCCCTCCCCTTTCTTCCCTCTTCCTGCCCCTTCCAGGGCATCAGACTGAAGGTCAGTCTCTGTCCTTTGACTCACTCACATTACTCTAGTTACCTCTGTATTCACAGTCACCCAAGGAAGCTTATTTTTGCCTAAGTTTCCCAGCCATGAAACTATTAGAGCGTAGTAGAAATGTAACTGATACTTAGCTATCATCCTGGAAGTAGACCTCATTACAATTATATGTAAAAGATATTTAAAAATAGCTGTAAAACAGGAGGCATATTTATATTCTTCCAAAGATGAACAGACTTATTTATAGGTGAAGAGACATTCCATAAGATAAGTTAAAATTAATCACACTGCTGAAGTTTTTCAAAGAGGTTAGAGTCCAAATTAAATATAGAAGGCAAACCAGTTTCTTCCTCTTGTGTATTTTAATGAAGACTTGAGAGGCTGGAGAAATATTTATATTCTTTTACTCATGTTTTCATGATTGCCTCATGTCTTGGGTTTTTTCCTCAATCTCCCATTTAAGTGAGGGTACTTCAAAGTGAATATGGGTATTCTCAACTCTTCATATATTTTTGTTAAAAAAAAAAAAAAAAAGGGAAGAATTACTGGGACTAGAAATTTAAAAAGAACAGATGTACTCAAAGTGTGATTACTGCTGTAAGTAGGACACTGGGAGGCCCCCCCTTGGCTGAGGGCTGATGGTATCACAGAGGCCCGAGAGCCCAGAGCCAGGCTGAGACCATCTTGGCTGCTAATGTCCCTCTCGTGACAGATAGGAAGCTGTTTCTCTCTAAACAAAGCTATCTAACTGCTCCTGGTGAACAGGACACCCCGCTAAGGATTTTGGGTAGTTCGGTGAAGGATGAAGGTTGGAATGTGCTGTGTGGTAAGGAGAAAACTGCTTCCAAATGATTTGCTGTGTCTCGGATGGGACCCTAGGGCAGTCAGGGTCCCACTTTCCAGAGTTCTCCACCAAGGGTGTTGTGGAGAAGTGACCCAGGTCAGAAAGACTCCCCGCAGTTCCAGCTGTGCCTGGGCAGTATCTCTTCTATTCTGCTCCTTGATGCTTTTTCTCTCCACAGCATTACATAGTTGAATCATGACGCCCAGAACGAGAAAACAGTGTCTTCAGACAGTGGTTAAGATAAGAAAAAATAAGGGAAGCTGTGTCCTGGGCACAATGGTATATGCGTTGATATCACTAAGTTGTGAACTATTTCCTTCTAATCCAGTTTCAAAAGCTGACTTCCTCCATATGCAATTAATTCCACATATAACTACAAGGAACTGCATATTTTAGAACAGTTGTGTCATCAGGATGAATGTTTAAACAATCTCTGTGGTCTCCTTCCCACAAACTGATTTAACATGTATATAAAGAGGCTTTTGGAACGAGCACTTTACATTTGCTTCTCAAACTGCAGCGTCTGTTTTCAGTAAATATTGAAGATGAAACTTCCCTCATTCATGCCTGGAGCACTCGCCAGTTGCCAACTGAGGAATGCAGTTCCTGGGCTTCTCATGAATAAAATTCTCCAGTTGTGAACCTAGATTTTCTCAGGCTGTGTCAACAGGAAAGCAGAGAGGATGGGGAATAAGGCATTCAGAGTCCTTCTGTGGACCTGGCCGTAGATTGCCCTAATTGTCAAAACAGTGAGAATCACACCGATTTGGGTTCAAATCCTGGCTCCATCATTTGTAGGTAGAGTGCCCATGTGTCCCAGTTCACCCAATGGCTTTAGTTCACTCTTGCTATTCTGTTGTAATTATTAATAGCAACTTCTTCCTCTTTCAAAAGTGTCCCAGTCTGAGCTATAATATATGTGCTCACCCTGCAGATAGCAGCACCCAGCTGAGGGCCTGCACCCTTGCTTTCTATGGGCACAGCAGTACGTCTTAGGGTTCAGGGCCAGAGAACCATTTCATATGATAAAATCATCAACACTAATTATAAAACTAACTTAAAGTTAATTAAATTAAGATTATATATATGACAGAATAAAAATCCTCCCCACACCATATTCCCCCCCCCCTCCTTTTTTCCCTTTTCAAGCAAGAACCAGGCCCTTTTATGCTTCCTTGCCCCAGGATTTTTGCAGGATGGAAGGCGGAAGCCCCTGGTGTGGCCTGTGACTCTTTATGTCTCTTACAAAAGCTTAAGGCCAGTGGAGAGACAGCTAAGCATCCCAGACCCCAAGGATGAGGGGCAGAGGCAGAGGAGGACGATGAGTAGCAGAGAGAAGCTCTTCTGCCTGGTGGGGCAGCAGGGAAAGGCTACAGATCCCTCTATGAAAGGAGCAGCGGTGGTGACCAACCCATAGGCAGGGTTAACTGTGCAGTCTGCAAGGCCCCTGCAACATGAAACTGTGAAACTCCTTGTTCAAATTTCAGCACAGCCAACAGCAAGGCATTAAAACAAGCTCAGGGTTCTTCTGGGCGTAGGGCCCTGTTACTACACAGGTGGAAGGCCCACACAGCTCACCCTGCCCAGAGGAGAGGGCTCCCTAGTCTGCCGGACAGACTGAGGCACTCTCTACAAAGTCCCTTAACCCCAAGGGCTACCAGAATCCACAGCCCCTGTGGGCACACAGCGGGATGCTACGATGACTCTGTGGCAGCCCCTTCCTCAACTATTCTCATTCCAAGTAAAATTTCCAGCTCCTGGTGTGTCTCCAGGAAGGAGAGGGGCCCAGCAAGGAAGAGGTAGATGTTTTTGCCATCTTAGAGAAAGGATAGAGGCCCAGAGTCAGAAAATTAAGTTGATTTAAAGAAATAAGGAAATTGATATGTTTTGCACACTTAGGTTTGTAGACTAAAATTTATTCCACATATGCTTTTATAAATATTTAAGTATATAAAACCAAATGTTTAATATAAGATCCACATTGTAAATACTCCTTTGAGAGTATTTTTCTGCATGAGCTGGAATGGCTGAGCTTCTTAAAATATAAGTCCCTGACGAGGCCGGGAAGATGCCTGCTTTTATGGTAAACCTCCCTGAAGTACCCACAGGCTTTCTTCATTGCTGCAAGGACCTTTGATCTGTATTTAACATTCAGATTGTTTGTCTCAAACATTTTCCTTGTCCATTTCATGTACAAAAAACGCTCAAGAGTCGCTGAGTGGCAGGCCCTGTAGGGGAGTCGCAAACCTGAGCATCTGATATAGGAGAGTGAATGTTCGAAAAGAGTTGCAATTCTCTGGAAATAGTGTCTGTTTGAGTCACTTCACCTGCTGTAGTGTCCACATCTGAAAATGGGGCTCATATCTCTTGGGGTGTCTCCAGCTGGGCACTCTGAACCACTGCTGGGTCCAGGGCGTCACTCCACCATCCTGACCACACCTGGGAGCCCAATTTCTAGGTCATGGTTACCTCAAGCTTTTGTTTTGTTTTATTGTAGTTGTAAATGAGAGAAATCTCAACCACCACAAAACACTGGAAATTTTTTTGGTTTGACGTTGAGATAATTGCCTTGTCTGCCAATCTCCAAAGTTGCCCGTGACACGAAGAAAATCATTTTGTGCTGCTGCTGCCATATCACTGGGATTCGAGTCAAAAAGCACCAGAAGTCATAGTCTTCAGTGGTCTTCAAAGTGAACAACTGGGATGGGCTGTGTGGAGGTGACTCAGGGACTCGGGGGGAGGCAGGGGGAGCCCCAGGGCCCAGTAATGGACATGGCCCCAGTCACCTCCTCTGCTGGAGGAAGCCCCCACCCACATAAGTTTATGTGTTAGCCATCTCAGTAGGACTGAGTTTATAAAGGGCTCGCGACCAAAAAAACAAAAGCACAATAAAAAGAACACTTGAAAATCATGGATCTGGACCAACCCCTTGATTTTAGAGTTGATGAAATTAGATCTTGAAGACACTAGTGAGGGGCAGGGCCAGGAGCAAGAGGAGGTCACGGCCCAGCCTGCAGCCTCCCCTCCAGCCGGCGCCTCTTGCTGAGAGACAGAGCTAAAATCTCAGATGTTGTTGGGTCAAGATTAACACCTTCCAAATCAGATGTTCAGAAACAGTAGCTTATTTATTTTCTATAACTGATTTAATCTTGCACTGAAGCTCTCATTTCTACAGATGGCAGAAATAAACTTAAACTTGCTAAGGAACAATCTCTTCCAGGGTGGAAAAAATAAAATAAGAGGAGGGCGGCTGACTTCTCTTTATTCAATGCTGTTCCCTGGCAGGGTCTACGCTCTACTCTCCAAGAGTCCCCTTCCTGCTTTCTTCCCAGAATTTTCCTTGTGGAGGCAAGAGCAGCGCGAAACTTGTGGATTGTCCTGCTCTGCGGGCTCCCGTTGCTCTATAGTTGGGGGTCTAACTTCTCTCGCTCTGGGGGCGTCAGCCTCTGTTGTCCCCGTTGGGGGGGAGGGGTAAGTGTCTGTTGCTCTCTCAGCATGGGCAGTAGCTGGTGAGAGCTCCCAGGAAGTTGGGCATCTCTCCCCCTGGGGAAATTCTAACCAGGGTCCCAGTGGCATGGGAAGGCCACCTTCAGAACAGAACTGACTGCTGTTCAGAAAAGTTCTTCTTTATCAGGCATCCAAACAACTGAAAATTAATTAGAATTCTATACATTCTTCCTTTAACTTTTTTCTTGAAGTCGAAAATTAAAAGCAGACTCATAATTATTTTGAAAAGTAAGTCTTCTTGTTCAAAACAGCAGAGCGAAAACACTTATGCCATTCCCCTTTCTAAAAATCCAAAGAAAACAATAAATGGAACAAAAATAAAAGAAAAAGTCTCCCCTTCATGAATGAAACAAGCAAATAGCTATAATCCCATACCAGAAGCCACGATGTACACCTGCCAAGCACTATGGGCCGGGTGGAGAGGAGGGACGCCCTGCACGCTGACAAACACCTCTTTGGATCTCAAACAGCATCTATATTTCTCTAAAATTTAGAGAGGCAACTAAAAAGTCAAACCAGCGGAGCTTTGATTAGAGGGGTTTGACAGACACGAATAAGGCAGGGGAGACTGTCCCTAGACATACTGAGTTTTGAAGCTACAGATTTTCACTTTTTGTTTTTTACTTTTCTGAAATATTTTATGAGTACTTTTTGCCAAAAACAATCGGCATTTTAACAATAAGTAAAAGCTAAACTAACCAAAACCAAAAGAACCCAACTGGTTTTATTAACTGTGCGTTGAGGGGTTAAAGGTAATTATCAGCTTCGGTGGAATTCTTAGGAAGGAGTAGTTTTTTATTACAATACTTTAAGAGGTGACAGAGTGTAAAAAGATCAGTCAGATCCAGAGTCTGGAATAAGAAGGAAGAATAGAGCAAAGGCCAAATTCTTGTACATTTAGATATAAGCACAATTAGTAAGATCTGGTAGAGATTGTTACTCCCCACAGTCAGGAAGAGAAGGAGCGAGGGATCGAGATACACAGGGGTCGGGGTGGGGGTGGCGGAGGCATTAGAACTTGGGTTGGCAAAAAATGTAATGAGTCTTTGTAACTCAAGAACTCTGAAGGTTTAAAGTTATTCGCAGTGCCTTGATACAAAGACCTTCACTTGCTTAAGCTTTCTGCTTCACCCATAAAGGTCTTCTTGGTTTTATGTACTTTTTGTTCACTTTATTTATTTCATGAGGTTGAATGGAAACGAAGGAAACCAAAGGAAGGAGATGGCATTTGTGGGTAGGGAACACCTACGTGTAGATGAGCTCCAAATCGGAGGTCGCTGCAGAAGCTACAAGCTCCTCTCATATCCACCCCCAAGACATCCTCTGCTTCTTCCAAACTCCTTTCCTACACCTGCAAAGGTGTTAGATAGAGCCGCTTTCATCTGCACCTCAGCTAACCTCTAGATTAACTGTACTGTAAGCTTTGGGTTGGGAGGGACAAGGGTGGGGCCATTTTGATTAACCCCAAGTAGGAGGTGATTTCAAGGGACACAGAAGGGGCAAACAGAGCAGGGAGATGGACAAGTTTTCTGTTCATGGCTGACCACGCACCATCTCAAATGGTCACCTGTAGCCCATCTATCTACCCATCTTAATCCTCTGGAGACCACCTCCTCTTTCCCAATTCATCAACCACAAGTAAGTAGAAACAGTTCCAAAAGATAAGAAACAGTAACACAATGACTCTTGAAGGGTATCTGGAGCCCTTCATGGCATCAGTCCTTGCTAAGATTTCTGTGTCATGTTCTAAGTCTAGAACATACCCCTTCTCATTCTGGGATCTTCATTCCTCTGAAAAATCTTCTATTTTTAACTATTAAGGGTAATGCTAACTTTTAAAAATGATGCTCACTGAAAGCCCAAAGATCAAAGACAAACTCTCAACATCGCCATTACACGATAGTGAGGAAGCAACAGGGTTAACACAAATAGGGGACACTCAGCAGCAAACGGCAGGCCCTGCTCAACAGGGACAGTGGGGACACTTACTTGGCTGCTGACTAGAGAAGCCGCTCTGGGATGCTCCCCTTGTCAGTGGCCTGCTGTGGATCCACCTTTGATGGGTAACAAGGAGCTCGGCTCTCCTAGGAGGTGCACAGCTCTCGATGGAAGTGGGGATCTAGGGCCTGGAATGTAAGGATTGAAAAACAAAAGGAGTCATATGCTGTTGCCAGGCAGCCTTGAGGTATCTTTGATAACATGGTTTCCTAAAATTTTAGTTAGCATCTGTTCTATTTGCTTCCTACCCGCTGCGTGTTGTACATAAACGTGGACAAAGATCCTGTGTGAACGTCATTAAGCCTGTAGACTCCCTCCCTGTACTTCTGATGCCAGTGGTCTGTCCTTTCCTAGCCCATGCTAGATGCCCAACTCTTGAAGACAATTTGAAATCACAGCTTCTGCTAGGGAGACCCCCCTGAAGCTCAACTGTCCCAGTGGTCCTGACCATGGTGTCTTACAGAGAACCCTGGGTTAGTGGGAGAGAGTCTCACTTGGTGGTTGCTGTTTCTAACTGCTTCTTTGGGGGCGGGTGGTACAGAAGCTGTTGGTTTTGTTAGCATTTTGAAGCTTCACAGCTTCTCTGCATCTGGGCTGTGGCCACAGTTGGAGAGCACCTCCTTGAAGCAATATTGAAGTCTAGAAGGGAGACCTGTGCTGGGTGCAGAGCAGAGGACACTTGCTCCTGCCCTCCCACATTACACCCAAGTTTGCATTTTAGATTCACTTGAGCTTCCTTACTTTCATGAACCAAATTTCTTTATTCGTTTCTCAGTTTCTCTTCTATTTTTTTTTTTTATTTAAGTTCCAAATCATAGAAACCATGCAGGCTGGTATTAGCTGAAAATGAATTTGCTAAGAGTTATTAGCAACTCAGTGCCTCATTGGGAGGTCTGGAGAAAAGGCAGCTCTAGACTAAGCTCATAGGAACAGAGCCAGAGGCTCCCAGGGGCAGCCTGACAGGTGCCACTGCCACCACCTTCGCCTGCAGAATGGATACTCGGAGCCCCACCTGCTTCCTCGGGTGGGTCGCTGACTTCCAAATCAGGACTAAGGTAGGCCACGTGCCCTCCCTCGCTGCAAAGCAGCCCAGAAATTCTGTCCCAGAAGGTTAAACTCCCAGTATGGGAACGAACACGTCCAGTGGGTGGAGGTTTAACTAGATGATGGCTATGTTAAAAATAATTTTGAATTTTTTTTTTTTTAATGAGCAGTTTTCCCTGTACAGCCCCGGAAAGATTCAGGCCTTGGAGTACTGGTGAGTGCTGTACAAAGTGAGGGGAAGCAGGGGGACGCGGGGGGGCAGCAGCGTGGCTTGGGGAAGGCCTGCATGCAGTTCCTCGCCCTCCCCACGCAGCCCAGCTGCCGCCTTTCCTCCTCTTCCGTCCTCTTGGTCCCCCTTAGAGCAGTACAGGGCTCTCTCTGGGGACGGTCTGGAGCCAGGGACACCAGGTCCGCCGGGAGGCAGGCAGGCCCAGGGCCCAGAATGAACCGGGGAGCGCCCGGAAATGACCTGCTTCCACTCCAGGAGGTGTCTTGGCTGCAGGTCTTCCAGGAACCCCGCTCGGAATCCGGCTAGCAAAGGGAACGCGCTGGGCCACTCTTGCCGGCCCTGCTGCTGTCCCGGCGCCCGGGAGACTCGCGGGGAGCCCCACCCGGGTCCAGTCTAAGAAATGAGCGAAATGGGGCCTGGCCTGCACCCCAAGTGAACCGGATGCCATAGAAAGAATGGGCCCGATTATCAAGCGCACGAATAGCTAACGTGGTCCTGCTTTTATTCCTCACTGGAGTCTGGAACTCTGCAGCGCGGCCGGCGCTCCCAGCCCCCGCGCCCGCGCGTTCGCTGCGCCCCCTGCCGGCCGCGCCCTGCATAGCGCCCGAGCAGCCTCGGGCCTCCCCACGCTTCCCAGGCTCCCGCTCGGGTGCAGACCCCTCAAGAGAGAGGAGGAAGGAAGGATGTCCCACTGGGCGCCTATCTCAAGATTACCATCATTCGCTTAGAGTTCATAACCACAAACACACTCCTACCTACTTTCTCAAGGGTTCTGAAGTTTCAGCAGAAGAAAGTTATCACTTCTAAAACATAGATTAATTCAAAGTTCCCCGAGTTTTACACCAACTCTCCTCTCAAAGAACATGGTGTCTTTTTTTTTTTTTTAATAATTTTATTGAATCATAATTCTGTACATTGGTGCAATCATAGGGCACGATTCATATACATTCAGAAATGTTTTGATCGTACTGTTACAGATAGCCTTCATGGCATTTTCTTGATCACTATAT